>JAPMUY010008034.1:0-62739 GCA_026901105.3 Galaxias olidus
TGTGTAGAATTGAGGAAAAAAATGAATTTAATCAATTTTGGAATAAGGCCGTAACATAACAAAATGTGGAAAAAGTGAAGCGCTGTGAATACTTTCCGGATGCACTGTATGAAGATGCCACTCCAGCAATGTATGTTGTAGCGCTGTTGTCAATGTTATCCTTATGAAAATGTCAGGACATCGTGTGAGAGCATTAGGAATGGTTTTTAAAATAGGGAGGCTGCTTGCCATAGCTGAACTGGAAAAACTGCACTAGGCATATATACCACGTTGTCGGTGTTGGCCCAAAAAAATATTTTTTTTATTTTAATTTTTTGGTATGTATGTTTCTTTTATTAACGCCCTTTTCCTATTTTTTTTTTCTCAGATGCTGGTGGTGTTTAAGTCTGCCCCCATCCTGAAAAGGGCGCTGAAAGTCAAGCAGGCTATGATGCAGCTGTATGTACTCAAGCTGCTCAAGGTACAAACGAAATACCTGGGTCGTCAGTGGAGGAAGAGCAACATGAAGACCATGTCTGCCATTTACCAGAAGGTTCGACATCGCCTTAACGATGACTGGGCCTATGGTAACGGTGAGTCCGCCCTAAAGACACTGCACTTTTTGTGTTTTGCAAGTGTTAAAACAAGCGACGCTAACTCAAGCACGTCCTTCCATAGTAATTCTTGCTATCACATAATCAAAAGGAGCCAATGTGATTGCTGCAGTAGTGGTTGTTTTTCTTCCCTACAATTATGGCCTTTTTGTATTCTCTCTTTCTGACTGTAGACTTGGATGCGCGACCCTGGGACTTCCAGGCAGAGGAGTGTGCGCTGCGTGCCAATATTGAGCGTTTCAATAGCCGCCGCTATGACAAGAACCAAAGTAACCCTGACTTCCTTCCTGTGGACAACTGCCTGCAAAGTGTTTTAGGACAGCGCGTTGACCTGCCGGAAGACTTTCAAATGAACTACGACCTCTGGCTGGAGCGGGAAGTCTTCTCCAAACCCATATCCTGGGAGGAGCTTTTGCAGTGAGGTGCAAGGTGGCAGAGCTTTGAAGAATTAAAGATACTTGTCCAGGTTATTCCCATGAGCAACAATTCAAAAGAAGCATGAACACAATTAGTTTAAACAAGCTATCAAACTAGTGTCCCAAGCATTATTCCGTATTTAGTCATGATTCCTTAGGGATTTTATCCTTAAAGGTACTTAGGTCACAGTACACAGTACAATTATAATGTTAATACAATTGGACCAATTTTGGTGTCAGTGGTAACTAAATGTTTAGTGTAATTAATGCCCATACAACACTACAATAAAGTATATTATACCCTTCATTTTACTTTGAAATAAGTGCAAATGTGTAATTTTTACAAGGTAAATATTTTATGTACTTTAACTATGAGGTTTTCCTATGGCACTGTTTTACGTTACTCTTTTACCTAGCTACTAACCAGGTTTGTATTCTATTTCATCATATGTTTATCTATAACTCAATAGTGTTTGTTTTTGGATATTACATACTAGTTCAGTCAGAGGTATAGACACTGAGTGTAGAAAGGAAAACGTCGAAATATTTCAGCAGGTAAATGTGCTAACATGCTTTTAAAATGCACCTTCTCTGTTGGTAAGGGGAATTCTTGGCTGTGGGTAAGTGAAAAATGTTGAGACACTTGTCTTTTGCTTAACTTGCCGAAGTTTTGCCATGTTCTTTTTTTATGTGTGTATATATATACTTTAAAGTAAACAAAATGAACCTCCCGGAAATGTCCGTTGTTCATAGATTATTTTATAGCAGTCTTGGACTTTCAATATTTTGCAAAAGTGTTGTTCCAATGTTTTATAGTAATTTTTAATCAAAATGAAAATCTTATGTTTGGATGGTGGGAACTAAACTTATTTATCATGGCTTTTGTTAGTCAGTTTTGCTTTGTTGGACTTACTATGAATACTGAAATAAATTTCACCTGAACTTTGTTTTGAGTAAAACCTTTAGTTTTTGTTATGTGATGCAGTATCTGTAGCACTGCAAGATGACTAACCAGTGCTAATCTTTCTACTTCTACATCTAGCTTATTTGATGTTTCACAGTGGACTTCCTCATTTAATTTGATTCTTCTAAGCTCCACCCATTAGAAAAAGTCTAACACATGGCTTTTTACTCTCACAAACGTGATGGGAAGTCATAGGGTGTGTCACTTCTGTGAATCGAAACTATTCTGCCGCTCAAATTCTTGGTTTCCAGTCATTGTTTGTAGTAATGGCGCAGTCTTGTGTCCCTGTGAAAAAGGATCACTTCAGCTGTCGAATTTGCAATGAAGTTCTCCAAAATCCAGCCACTATACTTTGTGGGCACAGTTTCTGCATGCTCTGCATCCAGGGTGTCTGGGATAGTAGTGTTGGTTTGTTCAGCTGCCCTGAATGCAACAACTTATTTAGCACAAGACCTTGTCTAATCGAGAACACCACTCTTACTGCAATGGTGAAGGATATAGAGAGTTCTGGACATATAACAAGTACTAAGCGGAGTCGTTTGACTGGTCCACAGACACCTCCTGGAAGACCGACATCCATTAAGAGAACTAGAGCCGCCAGGACACAGGTGGATGAGCTGTGTCTCAAGCACAAATGTCCTCTTGTGGCTTACTGTTGCAATGACGGGCAGCTACTCTGTGCACAATGTGCTTCATTTGAGCATGAGGGGCACAAAACTGAGCTGGTGAGCGAGGCATTTAAGAAGAATCAGGTAGGTCATTGAGTGGTTGAAAGCACTAATCATGATCTGTTGCAATCTGTATCTGATTTTTATTAACAAATGATTAATTGTTACCAGCCTCAGCTGGCAGTTCAGTAAAGCTTACAGCTTTTCCTACAGGAACATCTGAATGACGCGAACATAAAGGCCAAGCAGACACTCCAGAAGCAAAAGAGCGAAGTGAAAAAACTTAAAGACAGCATTAAACAGTTTGAAGTATGCTTCTACAACTGAAAATCTTTTTTCACAGTGAAAATGTTTATCAGAAATGCTCGACAATCGACCTTGTGAAACCTGGCATGATCACTAACCGAATTCTTTGTTTATAACAGCAAATGGCGAGGGGAACCGAAGACAAGTGTGAGGTCATCTTTGTAAAGCTTATCGACTCCCTTCAGAGACACTATGGCACAGTGAGAGAGCTGATCGAGGCTCAGGAGAGGGCAACAGTGGCTCAGGCTCAGAGCTTATTGGAGAAACTGGAGCTTGGAATGGACATACAGCGTAGGAGGGTGGTGGAGCTAGATCAGCTGGCTCAGACGAAGGACGATGTCCTATTCCTTCAGGTGATGTTGTTCCATTAGTGTTACCTGATCAGATTGATGCTTTGGTATAACTACAGATTAACTGCTGGGCACAATGTCATGGAACAGTAACTACATATTTTGTTTAGGAAAGGTCAACTAATTACTGAGTACATCTCTTGTCTTCCGTTACCAAGCAGAGATGGCCCTCTCTCCTTCTCCACTCTGAAGAAGATGATTGTTCCAATTTGACAGTGGACCCACACCTTGTTTTCACACCAATAAATGAAGCTGTTAAAGAGTTTGAGAAAAGAGTGGAGAATAATATTGAAATGGAAATTAACACAATATCTCAAACAGGTAAGTGAACAGAAAATGTGAAAAAAATAGTAAACTATATATATGGCATTTTCTTTTTTTTACTCAGACATGTTTAACATGTTTACTAAATCTGTTTCATCAGTGAACAGTGACAAGACACCATCCACTCTTTCTTCTGACCACACAGTCGCAGTACAACCGAATCCAGGTTAGCCTTGAAACTATTTACTGACTAAAGTAGTAGTTCTTTAAAACAATTATAACGATACATATTCCATTCCGGAAACAATTTCCATTTTGAGTGATATTTCATCTTGTTACAGATAGTAGCGCTCAAACAGAACAGAATCAGACCGAACCAAAAACAAGATCAGAGTTTTTACAATGTGAGTCAATTACATTTTTCAATAATATCTGTGACAATAATAAATACATCTGTATACATCTGTATCTTACCTGAAGTGCTTAGAAATATACCCCTATCATACGCACATCTTTAATGTATTAACAATGTTAGACTCTAAATCCCAGAATGCAATCTCAGTGTCTCTGCTCCCTGTCCTCACACCGCCTCTCACTACCTTCTGTGGTCTCTCAGATGCCTGTGAACTCACTCTGGATTCTAACACAGCCCATGAAGATCTGGTTCTGTCAGACGGAGAGAGGGAAGTGAGATTAGGCCCATACAAACAGAAGGCCCCACGCCACCAGGATCGGTTTGCCCACCGTAGACAGGTTCTGTGCATAGAGGGGCTACAGGCTGATCGCTGCTACTATGAAGTGGTGGTGTGTGGGGGCAAAGCAGAGATTGCTCTGGCTTACAAAGGCATAGACAGAAAATCACGCACTCAAGCTTCAGCTTTTGGAGGAAATGACAAGTCTTGGAGTCTGGACCGTTCGCAGACGTACTCTGTCTGCCACAAAGGCAAGGGTGTCTTACTCACTGCTAGACCCAGCCAAAACAGAATAGGGGTTTATCTGGAATTCAAGGAGGGCACCATTTCATTTTATGAGGTCTCGGAGACCATGACATTTCTCTACAGGGTTGAAGCCTTGTTTGCTGAAGCACTCTTTCCAGGATTCTGGCTTGATGAGAAGTGTCAGATTAAACTTTGTGATTTGAGACAGGACACAGTGTACTGAGTTGTAATGAGACATGCAGGCTGAGACATCTGACTACATGTGTGTCAAGGTTTATTACTACAACAATTATATTCTTTTGCTTTATGTGCAAACCTGATATTAATGAATTAATAACAGAAAGAAATGTCATTGCTAACTTAACGTATTCTGGCCTGAACATACAAGATTGTTGTGCCCTCTTCTTGTAGCAGTAGAGGACAAGAAGTTCATTACAAAAGCAAATTATGTCTTGCACAGAATCTTCTTGTATAATTGTGAGAATTATACATCTGCATTTTTCAGAACTAAATAAATACACTGCCCTTTTGACAGGTCAGTCACGCTTTATTGACATTTTTGGTGATATACACATTTTATTAATTCCTTTTTTCAAAGTCTATATTACTAGTAAACAATAATAGTGACTGAGGAAATAGACCTTTTAAATATTGTGTGACATATTGTATTCAAGAGAAGTTTCTGGGCTTGCCTCCATTTCAATTAAGAGATGGCCAGTGCTTAAAACATGTGCTTGGTAAGGCCCTGCAACACTAGAAAGAATTGACAAGTTAATACAAGCACGCATACAGACATACACATGAATCAACACACTGAAATATACAAGTATAGTATCTTGTAAATAGAAATCACAAAACCACTCTGACTATAAGAGGGAAGTTCTTAACTACTGTTTTTCGTGTTTAGCTACTTTTGCTATACTGCAGTTTATGTAGCATGATATTGCTTTAACACGCTGTACCCGCACGTCAATTGAACTTACCAATATAGACAGCATAACATACAAAACAACAATTTCAAATTTTAAGTTCAAGTGAAAAAGTGCATTCATATTCACATTCGGTATCAATTTGTGCTACTTTACCTGTTAAAACCGCTTTGTCGTTTTAAGTCATATGCTAATCGATATTAACCTATGTTTACGCAATAATTTATCCTTTGATTATTGATAAAAAATCATACAGGTAAAATGTATACACACTCTAGAGACAAACGGTCGGCAAACATTGACAAACATTCAATAATCACAAAAAGGTTCCCAACCAAAAACTAGAAGAAAACAATACCATATATGTGTACTAAAGCTGTGGACAACCTAAAGCAAAAAATCTGGTGAGATTGAAACTATGCTAGAGAAACAGCTACCATAACAAAGTAGACTGAATACAGGAAGAGTAGTGTCCATTACCAGTTTTTTCATGAACTTTTACAATATGCTCTATTTGGAAATACTAATATCATACATAAACATTACCTTTTCCTATTTCATTTATTTTTGTAATTAAAATAAGGTACACAAACTACAAAATAGATAACTCTTTAAGTTTACAATGAAATATACATTGTACAAGGTGAAGATATACACTTTGTCACCTTGAAATATATTCTTCATTTTCCATTAACACAATGTACACTAATACACAGCAAATATACAGTCAGTAAGTAATATAAATATATTCTATCTAATCTTACAGCATGGCTTTGAACAATGTGATTAAAAAAATAGGTAAAATAATTCTCTCAAAATAAACATAGCTAAAATAAAATAGAATTGAGTTAAGGAACCTTTACTTGATGTCTGTAAACCAATGTACCAATTATTTTTGGTCAAATGGGAGAGGATCCAGTTTGTGGAAAGATATTTTATGCATTACGATGTCTATTAATTTGAGCTGCCAGAGGATTATAACCGAGCGTTAAAATGATTTACATTTAGATTTTATCAATACAATAAATTTAGAACAAAATTAATTTACTGAAGCAATATTACTTTGGATATTTCATTAAAAAAAGACTGTTAAATCATTTGGTCAAAAGGTTTGTTCCTTCATCAAAAGTATCTGTCAATGATTTGTTTCAGTAGTTAAGTACAATTGTTTTGCTTTATTACACCATCTTTATCACAACATTCTCATCTGAAATGCATCTCAACAGCAATGCTAGAAATTAATATATATCAGGAAAAGTCAGAGAAAGATATATGACCTATTTAGGTCTAAAAGCAGGTATGGCATATTTTGTATATGTTCATCATCACAGTGTGTTTAGACTGGCTGTTGATTTTTTTTTTCAGTTGAGCATGCCTTGTTTGGTAATAATCTTTTATCGTATATTCATACTCTACACCTTTTAATGTCAATGTATTTTGTGCTGTTTATAGTTGAAATATTTGCCATATTTATTCATTAGTACCAAAAGCTTTGTGTTGATAAATCTCAATTTGGTATTTGAAATTGTGCTTCTGCATGTGCTTCACAATTTAGGTAAGTACAATTCTTAATTGTATCACAATTGCCCAAAATGGCATGCTTCAACAGCCTTATGCTAAAATCCTCACATACCTGCCACACCATATCAACTCATGAAGAAATCGAATATCATGAAAGTCTTGTGTTGACTTAAACATGCTTTTAGTAGTATCTGCACAGTCAGAAGTTAAAACACATCTAGAGGAAATATTGTATTTGTAAGATATATGCACATAGTGATTGTTGCTTTTAGTTCTTATTTTGATCTCATACTTTGGCTGAGGTAATACAGTTACTTAGTCTCTGGAAGACTAGTTACTGTGTGAGTGGCATATTTAGCATAGTTAACAGGACAAAGGCTGTGGTTTAAAAAACTATTCTATTCTGCAAGCACTCAATGGTATACTGTCGGATATGGTATATGTCTATCCTTACACTTTATTACTATATACTGAACACAAACACGATTTGCTTACCAAAAACTACAATAGGAGATTGACATTGTGATAAAGTCATAATGTCCACAATTACATGTAACATTTATGGTGCCCTTACAGCCACCTAATAATTTTTTTTGACCAATTGTGCATTCCTTGTGTGTTAATAACCATACAGAGAGCTCTCTGTACTCTCGCCATTGCAACAAAAACAACAGCAAACATTAGAATAGTTGTGTACTTTTTGGTGTTTAAAGACGTGAATATTTCTTTTAATTTAATTTCTATTTTAGACAGATTTAATATCATATCTTGACTAAACATGGCTATATTATTATTACACTTTGGAGGACAGCAAAGCACACCTTAAAATGTGTTAAGGATGCATTAAACGTAACTCACATTCAGTTTGACTGTTTTTAAATAGATACATAAATGTCCACAATGATGGCTCAAAATAACTCGGTGACACGGTCACTCTACATTCTTCTGTAATCGTTGCACTATGCAGAGCAGAGTGATAATACTGCTGGGCTGGTGCTAGTAGTACTGTGTCAGGGCCATAGAGACCCTGTACTAAGGCAAAGAAAAGCAGATCTCAGGCCGCATCATTCAATGGCCTTCAACTAAGAATATTTTGTGACATATATCAGTGTAACTGATATCACCCCATAACATTGTTAGCCTCACCCGGCTATGTGTTTAGCAATTTTGTGAAAAGTCAAGAAATATTTAAGTAAATGTTCCTCTCTTAGAGGCATGTATATTAAGTCAAAAAAAAAAATATTGGTCAAGCTTTCTAAATGTGCAGCACGTAGTGTGCCAAACATAAGGATACACACGTCTTTGCAACTTTGAGAAACCTAAACAGGTGCCTCCATGTCAGAGCCATTGTATTGTATGGGAGACCTTTTTCATAATAAACACTACCTTCTGGTGTTGGGGGCGTTGTGCCTTGTTTCGCAACAAGTTGGAGTAAGGGAGTCGGAGAGTGATGGTGGAAGTGACTCGGACAGCCTCCACCCCCCCAGTGGTGCCTATTGTAACTACCAAGGGTGAGATGAGAGAGTGAGGTGGAATGGAAGTGAGGTTTAGGGTCCAGAGCAGAGGGATATAGAGAGAGACGATGGACGGTGATCATGAGTCAGATTCTGGAGTGGTGGGTGTGGTTGGAGAGGGGGGAGTCATGACGCTCTGGTAGCCTGTCCCATAGCAGCTGTTAGGGGACAGAGAGTTGGGGTCCCCTGGTGGCTTGGGTGCCAGATAGGCTCGGTGTGCAGGCAGAGGGGAGGGCGTGTCACTGGGGGTTTTGCCTCCAAGGATGAAGCGAGCCTCGTCCGGCTCTTCCAGGTTGGATATGTCCTTCATCATGCAGCTTTTCCGGTAGGACACTGACAGCTTGTTGGAGCCATCGGACATCAGGTTGAAGTGTCGAGCGATGAAGACTAAAGGGAGAGGAAGCATGGCCACCACAATCAGAGCAAAGCACATGCCCAGTGCCCATGGTGGGTAGCTCTGGAAACGCTCTTGGGCCTAGAGAGAGGGAGCGAGACAAAGACATTTGTTCAAACAGAAACAGAAAAACAATGCCATCAAACACACACGTTAGCACACACGCAATATTCACTGACCAGTTCTTCTATCCAAGCGTTGTACCCTGGTGGACTGATGGCCATTTCTACTACAGTGGCAGAGATGAGCACTATAAGACAGATTGGGGAAATGTATTTCCATGTGTAGAAGTAATACATGTGGGGCCGGAAACCCAGCATATCCTCCAAGTCCTGCATGAACCTAGAACGCAAAGACAAAGAGCACACCACACGACAACACCGGCTAAGCAAGCTTATTCAAAGACAGTCTCTCTCTAGCTTAGCAACAGCTTTTCTTTATAAGCTGTGCCACAATTTATCCTGCTCCATATCAAAGCTGTTACAATTGCAAACCTGTCTTAAGCTTACCTCTTGGTGCCATAGATCCAGGCCACAGACACATTCTCCAGTATGACTACTACGGTTAGGGGCAGACCAGCAGAGTAGTCGTCAAACATGGTGACAAAGTAGTTTCCTGAGCGCTGGACAAACAGTAGGCCACAGAGAAATGCTATGATGCAGCAGCAGACTACAAGGAAAATAGAGAGATACAAAAAAGAAAAAAAGGATTAGTTTGAAGGTGCATTGTCTGCAGTTTTCGAAATACCTTCTCTTTCCAGATGAGTCAGAGAAGAAAATTAATGACCACCACATTCATTTTAGGTCCAGTGAGAGGAGAGTAGAACAATCTTTCACTTTTATCACTGCTGATTTGCTACGTATGCGGATCTCTGCAGCTCTGTATTCTGCGTAGCAACACATACATTTTCATCATTTCCGCCTGAGAGCAAGTGCTGCATAGATCTGTACACCCATGAGGTGGCCTGACCGCAGTCTGGAGGGCTGACCTGTGAAGAGCTCTTTCTGAACCTTGTAGGTGTCCAAGACAGGTGTGGTGATACCGGTCATGGTGCCAATCATACTGCCTAGGCCCAAGTTGATCAGCATGAAGAAGAACATGACGGACCAGAACGGAGAGCCAGGGAAGTGAGTCATGGCCTCAGTGAAGGCTATGAAGGCCAAGCCGGTACCCTGGACCGCCTGCAGAAGAAGAGGGGTGGAAGAGACACAGGTTCATGGCGTGAGATAGAGAGAGGGGGCTGGAAAAGAAGACAGCAACGTAGAGAACCGGAGCAGATAGGCAGATCCCCTGACAAAGGCACACCTTGTTGAGCTCATCCTCCAGCAGGCAGGGTTCCAGACCCAGCTCGGAGAAGCTGCCCTCCTTCACCGTCTTGATGACTCCATACATTTCAGTGTAGTCTGAAGTGCTCAGGTGGGAGAAGTTCACATGCGGTGGGATGAGGTCGTGACTCAATACATTGGAGTTCAGGTAGCCAACAATCTTCTCTGCATTGCTGTCAAGAAAACAAGAGAGAGCGATACCTTTTTTTATGCCATTTTCAAAATATCTTAAGGTCATCTGATATCATTTCAAATGTATTACATTATGGATGCAAGTACATTCTGTTTATAAAGGTATGGGAGTGGGGGGAAATCAAACTTACTCAACAATACACTTCTCATTCATGATGTTAGCTTTAAAGCCCAGCACAGCAAACACCACCAGGGTAGCCAGGATGGAGGTAAAGAAGTTGATGAAGGACACGAGAACCGCATCAAAATGGCAGTTGTTGTCTATCTTGTTATAGCTGGAGAAGGCGATGACCCCGCCAAAACCTAAGCCCAGGGCAAAGAACACCTGGGTTGCTGCCTCTCTCCACACCTGAGGCTCCAGCATCTTCTCGAGCTGCGGGACACATTCATAGAGCAACAGTTTATTTTTAGGTAAAGAGTGAAGGAGACACAGAACTACTGGACAAAAATGATTTAACCTAGCTATGCCAGAACTTTTGTTCTAAGACATATGTTTTTTTGTTTATCACTGCATTGTATCCCTGTTGAAATATTCTGTATCTGGCTGTCCTGCTTGAAACCTGCAAAGATTTTCCCAGATTTTTTCCAGATTTTCCCTGGAAAAAAAATCGAATTAGAGTAATTTGCTATACTTTAAAAGCAAAGCCGTTTAATGATTTGTGTGTGTGCGTTTGTGTGTGTGTGTGTGTGTGTGTGTGTGTGTGTGTGTGTGCGTTTGTGCGTGTAAACGTTACTAGAAGGAAAAAGGGAGAGGCATTTACTCTAAACGCTTGCGTCTGGTATGGTAATTACTACTAACTTGTTCCAGGCTCTGCAGCTTTCATAAAAATATGTTTTTCTCTGAAGCTAACCTTGGGTGTGAACATGTGGGCGATGCCATCCACAGAGCCTTTCAACATCAGGCCCCTCACAAGGAAACAGAAGAGCACCACGTATGGGAAGAGAGAACTGAAGTACATAACCTGTGGGGAAAAAAGGACAAACATGTCAAGAGAGGGATTTGTATTGATAACCCAGCATAACTCCACACCATTCCTCTGCCATATCCATCCACTACCTTGCCAGAGGAAGCAATGCCTCTGATGACAGCCAGGCAAACAATGATCCAGGCCACCAGTAGAGACAGGGTCATCTTTATGTTGAGCCCGCCGCTCTCCGCAATGGTGCTCGTGGTATTGAGCGTCTGGCGGTACCAAAAGTAGGTGGTGGCTGAGCTCTTCTCACACTCCGGCTCCACAACTGTCAAACAGCAAGGACAGGGAGAGGGCGAGAGAGGCAGGGCGGGTGAGGAAGGAGATGACGAGGGTGGAAAGGGTGAAGAGCGTAGGCCGTTGGACAAGATTAGATACGGAGGAAGATGTGTTGCAGGTAAAGAGGGAGGGGATTATGGAATAAGATGGAGGACGCAGAGAGAAATATAATGAGGTGGAGAATATTTACTCAGTGAGCAAATCCCAATTCTCCTCCGGCTCTGCTCTCTTGGCATAAGTGAGGAAAACAAGGTCTTCCCAGCCTTTGGTATGCATTGACACTCACTGACAATATTTTTAGAACTCTTATACTCTGCTTTTCGTCAGCTTTATCCTACAAACTCTTATCTATGGTGATATAGAGTATAAAAGCACAGTCTAAAGGTATATGTGCAGTGCGTTTATAAACTGTCCTAGATATAGATAGTGTATATACAGTGCATATAGATACGTGTATACAGTTGCATTGACGTATGTTACCGTTCCATGGAAGGAGGGTTCTTTTTTTGTTTTGTTTTGTAATAACACATGATCATTGTTTACAATGTAGTAAACATGTACGCTAGATTTGCAAGAGGGTTCATCAAGGAGCGCTTTAATATGTCATGTTCTATTGGACACAATACATGGACGATACAGTGATTTTTTCTTTCTACCTTCAGCCCTCTGCTGCTGTAGGCTAATCGGCTTCTCCCTCTATTCCTTAGGGCTACTCAGTGCTGCTGAGTCATGAGAGGTGAGAAAGAAAGGCAGAGAGGTTCTTGGTACTGCTGAGATTGTGTTATCATCACCTCTAATCATATAGAACCTCAAGAGATCAATCTGGATTATCTCGTTCAGAGTCATGAAGAAACCTCCGAAGCAAGTTAAGGCTGTGAACAGATCTGTTTAAATGTCTGGTTTGAGGCCAAGCTCCAGGGCTTAGGACAAGACAGATTTCAATTTTATATTTTTGGGCTATGTGGCCTACAGGTGTGAACCGTAAATGTATTTTTTAAACGGATGAATTGCATCTAGGGATAAAAATGTGTGATCATGTTGGATAAGAGCCAAAACGGAAAATGATTCCGCCCCCGCTCCCCTTCCCTTCACCAATACAACACACACACACCAATCTCTGCCTACACAAATCCAATCCAGCTGACTACTCACATGTTCTCACACTTTTATTTAAAGACTACATGGGGTATGCACTTACTAGCTAGGGTTCCATTTCTCCTGATAGGACACTCACTCCATGGCAGAGGGGACTGGAAGGACTGGAAGAAGTAGAAAATGCTCCAACCAATGATCACGTTGTAGTAGAGACCCACAAAGCCACACACCTTGAAAAACAAAGGAAACACAAAGGTAGACAAATAGACATCTAATAAATACAACCTCACACAGCCTGAGCCTCGTCAATAATCAGTAGAAAAGAAAACGTATTTACTTGATTAAAAAATCTAAAATAACTGTTCTCAATCTGTAAGAGCTATTAATGCTTTGTGGGAAAGTAGTACTCTATAAATGGGTCACAATGGCCAAAACATATCTCATGTTCCTGTCAATCTCCTGAGCCACCACAATAGTAAGGAGATGCAGGAGCTAAACAAGGTCAAGAAAACCATGAATTATTGAGGCGCTCTCTTTCAGCGGTTTCCACCGTGATCTTTTAAGAGGTATTTTTAGCCATCCGTGCTAGTCACGTGCAACTCAAAGGAGGATTTAGCTTTCACAATTCAACATCATCGAGAGGCCTTGCTTAAACCTGCATGTCTTCATCATGTTCATTTGATCAAATAGGTATGACTTTTTCTGTCTTTATTTTATTAACAAAAACATGTTTCACTTAATTCTAGAAAGTAAGAAGTTTAAAGTGGTGTAAGATAATTAAAAGGATAAATATTGATTTCTGAGAATGCTGCATATACAGTACAGTACTGTTTCTATAACTTAGTTTAGTGTTTGTCAGTGCACAGGAAAGTGTAGACCAATGCAGAAAGAAGTTGCTTTAATAAATCACTTCACTGCACCTGGATGTTTGTCTTGGAACCAAAGCTCCATCTGAGCTAGTTCTGGTTCTACTGGTTGACACAGTTATTACCTCATTACAGTATCACTCATCCTTATGTGAGGACCCACTATGCATTTCCTGTGTAGGCCTGTGTGGTCAGTTGGTTTCCCTTTGGGCCCACTGTGTATTCTTTTACCCAATAGATACATAAACAAATAATAGTGTTAAAAAATGTATATATACCCTGCAACTATTCAAATTTATATTTTTAAAGAAAGAAGTTTTGACTTACATAATTCTCAGTAATACATACCATCAAACTGGACACCCCTATCCCACCCAAACGAGGACACACGTAGTTCCACACTCCAATGCTTCCACGGCGAATCTTCTGCCCCACGGCCAACTCCAGAAAGAAGAGTGGGATGCCAATAAGGATAAGAAGGATGAAGTATGGGACCAGATAGGCACCTGAAAGACATGGAACTGCACTTTTAAAATGATAAGGAGACATATGCTGTACGTGAGACATTTTATTGGTTTCACTGGATTTGAAAACTTTAAAATCAAATTTTGTGCCTTGTCCCACTTTGGGACATATTTTACACTTCATATTCTGAAGGCTGTATTACAGATAATTAGCTCACATTTCAAATATCATGGGGAGATAACTAGATGGCAGATTACATGATGGACAGCCAGAATAATGGTCAAATTGCTCCTGTGGAATCATTGTCATTCCTCATTGGCAGAAATGGGGAGAGGTCCCAGGAGACTGAAATTCTGAAAGTCTAAATTTGATCTTCTGCTACAAAATCCAGGGAGAGCAACAGAAATCAGAATGTGCATGTTGGTAAACTGATGAGGAATTTTCTTTTGGTATAATACGGTATGATAAGACAAATAGTACATGTATGAGGACTCTAGCCCTAATGCTAACAATGCAGAGAAACGGTAGAACGTAGAAACGGTGAAAATAGCCTTGATCAATAGCTGACCTTTAAAAACCAATTAGATAGAAATATAATAGCTTACATCCGCAAATCAATAAGAAGGGCTTCTATGGTAGCAGGGCCAGGAGGAGCCCATTGCTGAGAGAGAAACATAAGAAAGCCTGACAAGAGCATACCAAAACAAACCTGAACTAGTAAAAATCCTTCAAGAAAAATGTTCTCCAAACAGATGAGAACAAATATTTTTGTAAGGAAAGTTTAAATGAGGACTTCAATAAAATGAACAACTTCCCTACAGATATGTTTTGCGGATGTTCCAATACCCCTGTAACTGGAAGCCTATTTGAAAAAAAACATCATGAGATACGGCAATGATTGGGCCATTTCAATCTTGAACTCATTCAAGACAAAGTGAAATGTGAAAAAAGAAGGCGAGAGAATGAAAAGTGAGTTGAGAAACACCAACAAGTAAATTCACTTTGGCCCTCTGCCAAAGTGTTCTCAGATCAGGTGAAAAATACTGTGCCACCACCACCGAATTCAATCGGCCGAAGCCTGTTTGAACTACAGCCAGTTTAGAGCTATGATTTATGTGCTCACTCACTGAGGTGTAAGAGAGAAAGCAGGCTAAAGAGGGTGAGAAAGATGTACAGGAGACGCTAGGATGGCTTAATAGCCAATAACTACCCATGACCACAGACCCTATAACCTGTCTGTAATTGGCTGTCAGAAGACCAATTTGAGGGTGAAAGATAGCCCCTCCCCTGTCCCAGAAAAGTAGATGATTGGTTGTAGAACCAGTAAATCAGTCAAATGTGCAATACAGTTAAGACTATGAGGGCATGTGAGGATGAAATGGGGAATACAAAGAAAGCTCTGTGGTGAATCAAAGTGAAATAAACACACAGATAAAAACAAATTAAAATGTAAATTCCTAAACCAAAGCAATATCGCAGTTGTTGTTGTACTGTATACAAATGTATGATGGCTGTCATGTTACCTCCTCTTATTACTGGTAACGAAGACAATAATAGATGATCATCACTATGCAGGCACATACATTTTTAATGGAGGGGTATCAGTTTCAGGTTGATTGGATGATTATGATCATTTGAGACCGGCCCCACTGAATGTTGTAATCAATATAACAGCTATATTTAGAGCTGCTGCCTGAGCGGCCTGTTGGAGCCCAACCCTTGGCAGAATAGCCGGACTAGCTGTCATGTAACTCCTACAGACGGGTGTAATTGAGTTTCTACAAGATACCTAATCAGTCGCTTTATTAGTTTGTTGCGGACAAGAAGAGCAGGGAATGACCTCGTAAATCTTGTAAAAACACCTTCTCCTCGGGGTACTTTCAACAAATCACAGTGAGGAATGTGCCTGACCTAGACCTAACATCATGCACTTTTCCGGTGTGAAAATAGTAGTTGTAGTGAACAGGATAAATTGAGTCATTAAAGGTATATGCATTTTATGTTTATTTTCTAGCAAGAGAGTTAGATCCAAGGAAACCGACGTCTACCACTCACCTCCTCCATTCTTTTGGCACAGGTAAGGGAAACGCCAAACATTTCCAAGTCCTACAGAGAACCCAACCTGGGCTAGAATGTACTGCAGCTTGCTGTTCCAGGCTGGGCGGCCATCGTTTTCAGGGGCCTCCAGAGGTTGAGGGCCCTTTTTCCCTGCCGCCCCCCCAACATTCAGAGAGCTGTTTTTGTAATCCAGCGACTCCTCATGGGCGAGCAGGTCTGCCACTGACTCTGTGACGTGCTCATGGCTGTGCTCGCGCTGCGTCACCTTGCTGTTCTTAGGCATCAGAGACGCTGATGGGGAGAGGAACCAGGACAGGGGTAGGGGGTGGAGAGCGTGAGAGCAAGACGGTTCAAGTCGAAAAGGAAGCCAGGCAGGACGTCAGCTTGGAGTGTAGCGGGTTCAATAGGATGGTGTGTTTCAGATGTTGAGGAGAGAGTCAATGCGGGGCCAACCCAGGTTTTGGTCGTAATCCTGTACGGGAAATAAAAATGAAAGACATTAATTTATTTTCTACAGCATTTCAACGCAGTGCACAGCTAATTTACAGGTGGAACGCTTAATAATAAAAGTAAATTTTAAAAAGTAGGATTTGGTTAAATTTCATCTGCAGTTTTTGGTGGATACATTCAGAAAATGGTATTTTGGTATGTTGTTATTATACTTTATTATTATTATTATTATTTAATTGGAAGTTTACAAAATTGTGACTATGGGCTTTTTCAATGCTTGATCTGGCTTGCAATAAGATATGAACTAGACACTGGACACAAAGAAATCGTTTTTTATTTTGTCTGAGATGATTTTCTTTTTTTCAAAAGAAGATTTGGCTACCCTCTGCCTGGTCAGCATAGTTTTCCGGTTTCAAAACATTCCCAATGCAACAAATTGTCCTACTTCATCTTCCTGTTCTATGAGCTTAACTTTCGGGAAGCTTTTCCAGTAAATCCCCTAATCCTCTGGCTCTGAAACCGTGCAGCAGCATCCTCAACCCTCTTTCAGACACTGTTTGGTTTGGCCCAAGAACAATGGAGGAAGTGATCACGAGGCACAGGGTACAAACATGCATTCTTTGATCTACACCGAAAATCTAACACAGGTTCATTACTTATTGAGTTATTTCTCCTACCAGCGGCTGAAATCTAGAGCAGCACTGCCTCATGGGATGTGCAGGGTCTGCATCCTATTCCAGGACACAGTGGGAAAGCACAAAGAGAGAGAGCAATGCTACGGTATACACGTCAAGGAGGATAGCTATGGTCTGCTATGCTTTTTGTCATTTTTGGTTTAGAGTTGCTGTGAGGACCAAGATACAGTACTTGGTCTGTGTTGAAAATCCTCAGTGACGGAAATGAAGCGGTTAAATGCTGAGCAGAGGTTGCACAGGGGATAGCAAGCAGGCTGAGCTGTGGTGACGTTTATGGAGAAGATGCCTACCCTCCTCTGGTATGATGCAACAGTAATGCTGCATTTCTAAACGTCACGACAGTTACGTCAATCCAACCTGAAATACTATACTCGTTCCATGTGTAAAGCAAACCTGCACCCTTAAAATATGTGGCCATGCCACCTTCTGCATATACAAAATTTAACCATTAGCCATTGGTCCTAGATTGCATGTTGTATGGGAACCTTTTCTATAATCCCATCCGCATTATCTCTGCTCTGGCTCAGTGTACATCCAACCTACTCTTAGTAAGCTGTAACATCCTGTAACATTCATCTTGTAGACAAACTATATTAAACCCAGCCAACCAGTCTGACCCACCGACCAGAACGGCTCCTTTAAAAAATAATAATAAAAAAACTAGGGTCAAACTTAAAACAAGGCTCTTTGTATTTTATCATGCCAATATTCAGCCCTTAGCATGCGTGTTTTGAACATATGCAGACTGATAGTACAAGTTTGTTGTTAGCATTGCGGCAATACAAATATACTTGAGGCTGACCATACAGATTTTCATAAATGTAGGACAGCCATGCAAGTTCTAGTACCAAGCAAATATATGTGCAGCTACACATGCAGGGTTAACAACACGTAAACATTTCAGGGGACTACAGGGTGCCAGTAGTTCCAATCACAGACAGGTTTGTCTACAGTTGTGTCCTTGGGCAAGGCACTTTATCTAGATTGATTTTTGTCAGTATCCAGTTCGCAAATACAAATTAATTTGGGTTAGATGGGATAGGTCACATGATTTTAAAGCAATCACCCTAACACAGCTGATGTAATGAAAATCACATCACAAGTACAGATTTGTCCGATTTGAAGCCCACTTTTGATTTTAAAATGCAGTGTCTGACAAAATATATTTCCTCAAAGCAATCATAAAAGTTTAATTATAAATATTATTTTCCTATACATGTATACACATTTGTATCAAATAGTTATAACTGATATTTTTATATTGGACTATATACAGAATTTTTTTTATTGGATTTTTTTTATTGGATTATACATATCAAATTGGAAATATAAGACCCCCCCCCCCCCCCTGAATGGCTTTGCCTGTCATAACATTTGCCACCCATAACAAAATATGGCAACTTAAATGCACTTGTACTTTTTAAGCTTATCTGAAACTCATGCAATAGAGGAAGAGGAAGAATTAAAAACTCATCTACAGATAGAAGGCAGCAGTTGTAGATACCTATCTTTGGTGAATAAAATACATATGTAGCCATACACAAAAGGTCTGCTGTTACAGTGTCTGCTATTCTGATTTCTTACCTGTAAGATAACTCTTATTGAAGATGATTGGGCCTGACTTGCATTTTTGCACCACTCCAAAATGTTGTACATTTTATCTCTACTTCGGTGGATTACTATACATTTCTTAAACTGTATCTAATTCTGGTAAATGGACATGTGCCATATGGTTGTGGTGCTGGTTGTGTATGTTCTTTGGTTGGGATTTTGCTGTTTTCCACATAGAAACCGTACATTATCTTAGTAAATCAACACTAAGTCAGTAATTTAAACGAAAACATTAAAAAATATGTATGTATTGCTTGTATGTATCAATCTAAAAAAGCATATTTAAGTCATCATAAGAGACTGCATGACCACTTACAAATAGCAGATCAAAAATCACCATAAGAAAAGCATTGCATAAGAACTACGCAAAGGTAAATTGCACATATGAATGCCGATAGCTGTTTAAATATGAACAGTCTGATGAAAAACGACTTATTAGTGCAACCATCCTTGACAAGGAGAAAAAGAAAACTATCGCGACTATTACCATGGCTCTGTCCCACATTTAGATTTATACAAATAAAATAAATATTTAGTAGTTTTTACTTGACAAACCAAATAAGTGACAAATTCGTTCCTCGGACTTACTTCATTTGTTCCATCATATGGTTAATATATTTTACAAACACACACCTCAAGGTCAAACAGAATAGTAGCCTATTTTAAAACTAAGCAATTCACTGTGGGACCCATCACTACGCAAGCCTTACGTTTAAATTCAGCTCATGAAAATGTAGATAGAATGTGCCCACAGTATTATTATTTTGATACATGTTTTACTTGTCAAAGCTTCTCTTACAATCTAAGCAATGAGGAAATAGCTTTGACCATTAACCTCTTTTAGATACCTATACGCAAGGGCTATACATATACAGGTATGTTGCAGCATTTAAGTTGATGCATTTCTGACGAGATTGGACTAACGTTCACCTATTGCCCTAAAGCAGTGACCTACACAGGAACAAAAGTTGTTACTGGGATAGATCACCCACTTATACAGTAGTCGGATTTCAACACAACTCCAAGATCTTTAAACGAAGGTAAGCGTCTGTCCTAAAACAGCTTTTGTACTCACCGTTAATGCTACAAGAGAAGAAAAACTATCCAATGTTTAATAGAAATGCAATGTCAAACATTTGTAACAACTGAAGCAAATTGGCTGCAGCATCCTAATGTTGTCACTTCTTCCCGGTTCTGGTTCTCAGCATGTGTATGCACGCGTACGCGGGAGATGCTGGTATCATCGGAAGCTTTTGGCGCTGACAATTAACATGCAGCGTGGGGAGCCTCGAGCGCACGGTGACGCACGAGTATACATGGTCATTGACAAAATATGACCTGCTATTTTTGGTTGGGTTTATGCTTTAACAAAATTGATGTTTATGAAATAACCCCTAATTCCCAATCCTGCCTCGTTAAGTGATAGCTTACATTTAGTAACAGACATTTTTAGAGATGTCGATGACAAGGTTTTGCAACACCAATCTATCAGTCATATTGCTTTGATTAGGAATAGGCTACAGCTCAATGAAAAAACGGTGGCATTTTCGTTATTGACGTTAGACACGATTCCCAGTCAGCCGGGGCACCATGTATCACGCACCACCTACAGACTATTGCTACCTACCAGATAAATAGCGGTAAAGATGGCACAGGATAATTTGTCTTCCGGTTTTCAATCTTTATTATACTCGAATCGACTTTGAGTTTCATATGCTATCATCATATTCCTATGTTTTAGCTTAGGTTTACATTATTTATAAAGCAAATTGAACATAAGTGACAAACGCACGCCCACCTGTATTGGATATCTAATTGATTTCCAGGGTGATGAAGGTATAGTGTGAGTGTGTAAGGAGTAGCTCACCGTTCACTTGCCCTTACTTCTAGGCTATAGGGAATCTGGACTGATCTCAATTGGACGTTAAAAACATAATTAACAACCATACAGAAAAATTTAAAATAACTAAATATATTATGAAGAAAAATACATTAAAATAAACCTTTTTGGGAGTTCTAGACTGTGATAAAGTATATTTGGCTACAGCTGTGTGTAACTATGATACACACTGATGAAATTGGGCTCCAGTGGAACATAATGGCTGGCTGGCTCCAGTAGAATATAATAGATTTAAAGCTATTTTGATAAAACTTTGGCCTTACTTATATATATGAATCATTATACTGTCCTAGCTTAAAAGTGTTTATCTAACGAAGAGGATTTCTCGTTGTGTAAATTAATAACAATGCATAGGCCAGCCTAGTAAACAAAGTGGTAGAGTGATGATTAGTTGGGTCTCCTCCTCCTCTTTTTGATATACCTGTTTAACCTCTTTTTTGTGTCAGATTTTGAGGGTGTGAGTTTCGGCTGTGTGAGGGTGTGTAAAGCTGTTTGCCTCAAATGCTCACTTGTGACTCTAAAATTGATGCCTCTCTCTTGAGTGAGCATCTCCCTCAACCGATCCCTCTGTCCTTGAGGTCCGTTTCCATGGCAACCATGGAGACAAAAGGTCCTTTAAAATCAGCCTACAGACAGCGTCAGCTGCCACCACAGTGTGCTGCTTCTAAAATACACCAGCTGACACTTGCTATTCTATAAACATCTGTTTTGTAGTTTTCTCAGCATTGTATGTCTTGTAAAAATTATTTTGTCCCATCAAAATCAAAACACAAACATATTCTATAGCGTCAATTTAATTTCTAATCACAGAATATATAGGTCAAATCGATTTTAGCATTAATTAGAAACATGTATATATTGGTACAATGCCGAATGTTTATTTAAGTAGCATAGTAGACTGTGACTGCTCTCCTGCAGGCCGAAGGGACCGTCCTCACAGCTGTGCTGCTGCCCTCCCTGGTTAGCAAGTGACCCACCCTTCCATTTGATTTAGAAGGGTGCAGGCTGCAGCCTATCTAATTGTTTTATTCTTAAATTGAAACTACTGGATTTACAACAACCTTCATTTCAGCACATGACCACTTGCACTTGCCTATATCACAAGCCTATCCATTATTTTCCCCGCCATCAATCTGTATTTATGTTATTATGTTTTTTCTCTCCCTGGTCATCAAACTGTAGCCATGTTTTTTCACAATCAAGATAAATCTGCATTATTAGGATAATCTAGATAAAGGATGCTTTTCCGCCACCCTTATTCATGACACACCTTGCTCTGCGCTTAGCCTCACTTGCACATATCTACCCCACTCCCGACACTACGTTTGACTTTCAATTTTCTTTACCCTTTTTGTTCCCCTTTTTAGCTTGAGTTTTGTCTCAGTGCTTTGCGTTACCCTTTTCTCTCACGTGCACTCACACATTCTGCATCTGCACCACTACACCCATCCAGTACTTTTCCTTTACGCCTTTCTCATTTATATTCCTCCCTCCCCTTCAACATCCCGCCCTCCCTCCCTCCCATATTTTCCCTTGTGATATGCAGCCTGGGTCAGTTCTCAACTAAAAGCATCATGTCTTTTTTTTTTCTCCCAGTCCTATATTTACTGTCACGTGGATTTGGTTACTTTAAATAAATACATAAATCAATACTCTTTGATAAAGATAAATGAAAGCTAGTGCAAATATCTTAAACTACAACACTTACAGTATTGAGTCTTTCAAGACTTGATCAAGGGCAACCATTTTTTATATTCAGTAAGTTTAGAGTTATTGGGTAGCGTTTTTGGAGTTTAAGTGTAAACATATAATAAAACAATGGGTCACTCTTCCTGTTTAGGTCTGAGCGTCATATAAGATCGAGATTGTAACTGCTTGTGCTGTGCAGGTGTTCAGACAAAAGAGAAAGTGGGTTGATCTGGGCTCCTAGAGCTACTGAAGTAAACTGATTTAAACTACAAAAGAGTATAAGATATTAGACAAAGATCTTCTCATGGCAAAATATCTAAGTACTTTTTTTTTGGTCTGTTAGAAATTGGAGGGCTTTAAATCAGAGATGCTGCCCATCTATCTGTTTTGGAGATCGGTTAAGCATTAGCAAAATAGCAAGAGCATTATTCAAGACATTCAGTTGTTTAGGGTGTGTTTTACAATGCAAAGGATGCAAGTTTAGGCCTTATTTTGGCAAAAAATAGAAACTCATTAGAATGTGTTCTTCTCTTTGATTCTGTTACTGTATCACAGCCTTCTTCCTGATGTGCAGATTGGTGAATTGAACACACACACATGTGGCTGCTGTACTATGCCAGGATACAACAGTGTCCCTTGTTAATGGTGCATTACCTAGTCTGATGATAAAATGCCTCAAAACTGCATGATAGTAGGCACAAAAAAGCAGGGTACAGATGAAAGTAAAGCTCCGAATTGATTCATTCCTTTGATCTTGTCTTTTACACAAACAGACAGAAAATAACAGACCACATGGAGGTTATATTTGTGCAGTCTCATTTTGACAGAAACCAAAAAGAAAATAAGACCACATTGAACTAATATTTCAGCTTTTTGGTTTCCTATTCACATGCTGCTGTGTGACCTATCTAATTTTGCCACCAGTGGGAGAACACTATCGATGCTCCATTTGTGAGAGATAATTGCCATGATGTTGGGGGAGATTAGAAACAGGCCTATCCCCTCATACAATCTTAATATAGACACCTAAGTCCATATTAATAGTGGACAGCAGATTGCCATGCAAGGCCTGTGTTGGGACATGTGACTGCCTATGAAATAGCTCCACCAGATGGTCTCTCAGAGAGAGGCCATACTGGCTCAGAGGGCGCATGGCAATGCTGCTGTACCATTTGTGTTTTATTTTTATTACATAATCCTAAATACTCTTTGCTGCAAAGTGCAATTTCTCTAATGGTTTAGTTTAAAAATATCACAGGCATACATTAAAAGGGCTTACAGAGTTTGAGTGAATCATTAGGACTTTAATTTCGCAGTATAGACAAGATTTGTATTACACATTCATTTCACTTGTGTGATGTGACAGGTGTGCTGTACATACACTGCTAACGAGTTAGTCAGAATGTATTTTTCTTACAACTTTGGGACCGCAAGACCATCATGTACACTAGATGAATAACTATAGAAATAAATATACTGTAACTGTAAGTGGATTATATTCATACATTTTCTGAAACTGAGAAAATAGTAATACAAAACAAACAATGAGTTATCTTATGCACCTTTAACTGAGTCGTTCGCCTGCCTCTCTCCCAAATCACTTACTCTCCTCCCACTGTAGCAGCTATAATCCAGCACATGGGAGCGCCTTACATGTCTCAGTGCTTATACCCTGGCACTAATGACGGTATTAATGGAGGTTACATGGTAACTACAGCCTCAATTCAATAAGAGACCATCAGACAAACATAATCCTCTAGTCTAGTCTAGCGTATCAGTTTTAGTGTCAGTAAAAGTGTTTGTGCTGCTGTGTAGTTAGGTGATTGGAATCAACCAAAAAAATAAACATAAAATATAAAATGGAAAAATTAGTTCAGCAACAATTGCAGTCGAAAAGAGAAAATCTGACTGCATATTTATTTACTTGCTTATCCTCATTATGTTTTAGCTATTTATCTTAGATTGCGATGCACACATAGATTTTTGTGTTTTTTGATTTATTTTTCTTGACTGTGGCTTTAAAAAAACATTAGAAGCATCATTTCCTACTTTCACACGTTTGGCTGTTGAATTAAAAATTCATGTCCCAAAACGCATTATAAGAGCAAATTGAATGGGCCCTGAAATGTTTCTCCTGGTTCGATAATAGTCCTTAGACATATAATAATAATAAAAGAGAACACCTCTGCCCTCTAGTGGTTATAGGAGCTATGAGCTTCAGGATCTTAACGATATTTTCCCTAATCATATATATAAAAGAAAACACAGCATAGATCTGTAATAAGAATATTATCTGACCAAGCCAAAAGTCTGTATGATTTAGATTAAACATGTCTGATTGGGTCAGAAATGTTTAATCAAATATGTATATTCGCCATTAACTTACATTTTTCCCTCAATGAATTATCAAATCATGTATGCCATTGCTTTCAATGTGAGATAAGTCTGACAACACGTTCAGCATTTACTACCTTTGCTTGTTCTAGCCTGTCTATGTTTTATATTTCTACATACAACCACCCGATCTGGAAGCATCAGACAAGCGGAACCACTCTTTGACGGAACTCACCCGGTAGTTCAACATGGCGGTCGTGTGGAATCACTCGAAACGACAGTAGAACCTTTTGACAACTTAGAACACAATTGTAGAGATTTACCGACAAAAGTATTTTTGATTTCAAATTGGTAACTAGAAGTAAAAAAAAATGAAGGGCAAGGAGAGGTCACCAGTAAAAAAACGTTCACGTATGCTGGATGATATTCGAGACCGAGGAGGGAGCCACCCAAGTAAGAAGATAGGAACTCTCTCGGCAACAGTCAGCAACAACGGGAATAGTTCTACGAAAAGTGGTGCTTCTTCAAAAAGGGCTTTGTTGGCTGATAAAAGAGACATACGGGATATAGAAGAACATATATTAAGCCGATCTGTACCCAACCACGACTACGTAAACGCAACCGCTGGCTCAAGCAGTAAAATGCAAAGTAACGTTAGCCTGACTATGGAAAAGGTCAATTCACGTGGGGGATCGGTGCCACGGCCCAACATGAGCAGCGAAAGTGAGTACAAGACTCTAAAAATCAGTGACTTAGGATCTCAGTTGAGCGACGAGGAAATAGAAGATGGATTGTTTCACGAGTTTAAGAAATTTGGGGACGTGAGCGTCAAAATGAGTCGAGTCAACGACGAGCGTGTAGCGTTTGTCAATTTCAGAAGGCCCGATGACGCCAGGGCGGCCAAGCATGCACGCGGCAAGTTGGTGCTTTATGATCGACCATTAAGGATCGAAGCAATGTATATGAACCGACGGCGGAGTCGCTCTCCTATCGAAAAGGACCATTATGGTGCAGTCCCGGGGCACAGACATTTGCATACTCACCGGCCTCTGTCACCGACTGGAATAGGTTACAGAGATTTCAGGTTACAACAGCTTGCACTCGGTCGTCTCCCTCCTCCTCCTCCTCCACCACCCATTCCCAGAGACATGGAAAGAGAAAGAGAATTTGCTCTCTATGATACTAGGGTTCGACCACCCTTCATCCCTGAAAGTGCTGCTTTCCGCGAGGAGGACCTTATTTCCCCTGAAGATGATCAGCGGGCGAACAGGACATTGTTCCTTGGCAATCTTGATGTCGCAGTGACAGAGAATGATCTACGGAGGGCATTTGACAGGTTTGGGGTGATAACTGAAGTGGACATTAAGCGTGCTGTACGAGGACAGAACAGCACCTATGGATTTCTTAAGTTTGAGAACCTAGACATGGCACACCGTGCTAAAGTCACTATGTCAGGCAAGGTGGTATGCCACAACCCCATCAAAATAGGCTATGGAAAAGCCACCCCCACAACTAGGCTGTGGGTCGGAGGCCTTGGCCCCTGGGTCCCCCTTTCAGCACTGGCCAGGGAGTTTGACCGCTTTGGCACCATCAGAACTATTGACTACAGGAAAGGAGATGCCTGGGCCTACATCCAGTATGAGAGCCTGGACGCTGCCCAAGCTGCCTGTACTCATATGCGGGGCTTCCCTCTGGGTGGTCCAGACAGAAGACTCAGGGTAGACTTTGCAGACACTGAGCACCGCTACCAGCAGCAGTACATGCCACCTCTCCCTCCCCCACCCCACTACGACATGGTTCCTGAGCCCTTTGCCCACCGCCCTGCACCAGAGGCACTGAGGGCGAGGGAAAGGTCACCTCCACTGCCGCTCCGCTTCAGAGAAAGGGACCTCTACCCTCCAGCAGACTGGCCTGACGCAGGGCCCCGGGATAGAGTGCAAGGGGCCAGCTTTGAGCACCTCGACCATCTGGAGATGCGCGCCAGGGAACCCTGGACTCTGGAGCGGGAGCTGCAGGGCCGTAAACGGCGTCAGTTGGAGGATGGCCGGCGCCTAGACCGTTCACCCGACAGCAGTGAGCTTGTACGCCGGCGTCTCGGCGCCTCCTTGGAGCGCAGCCCTGGTGAGAACAGCAGAGAAGGCGGGCGCTACAGTGACTCGGAGCGCCCCTCGCGACCCAACAGAAACTCTCCCATTAAAGAAGCCCGGGGCCACCTAGGTCCTGGAGAGAAGCGACGCCGAACACTCAGCCCTGGCGAGCCCAGCTCCATTTCAGACAGGGACCGCAAACCTAAAGCCATTGACTCGAGCAGGAGCCCTGCCAGGAGGGAGGAGCACTCTGAACACCCTTCGTCCTCCTCATCCAGGCATGTCAAGCAGGCTGGAGGACAGAAGCTGTGCCAGGCATGGCAAGGCTCTCTCCTGTTGAAGAACAGTAGCTTTCCCACCTCCATACACCTGCTGGAGGGGAATATGGCTGTGGCTACTGGGCTGCTTGGGGAAGGCTCCGTAGGCGCCCAGGTATCCCAGCTGAAGATCACCCAACGTCTTCGTTTGGACCAGCCTAAACTGGATGAGGTGTCCCGTCGCATCAAGGCTGCCGGCCCCGGTGGCTACTCTGTTCTCATGGCTGTGCCAGGCAGCTCAGAAGAGGGTCCCCAGGACGTCGGCAGCTCTACCGAGAGGCCCCTCAAAAACCTGGTGTCCTACCTGAAGCAGAAAGAGGCCGCTGGCGTAATCAGTTTGCCAGTGGGAGGCAGCCGAGACAAAGATCACACAGGAGTCCTTCATGCTTTCCCCCCATGTGATTTCTCTAAGCAGTTCTTGGATGCCTCCTCCAAGGTCTTTGCCAAATCAGAGGAGGACTACCTGGTGATGGTCATAGTAAAGGGTGCACCTTAAAAGAGAAAGAAAAAAAAAAAGCAATCCGTGAATTGGCTTGTGATTTGTTGGTAGCACTGTATTTTATATTGTTGGGATCTTTGTTGTAAAATAGAGAGCTATGTCGTTATATTACAGCTACTTTTTGTGATCGTGTTGCTACAGTAGAAAATCTTAAACGATCATACAACAGTCTTTCAATTTAAAATCAATTAAGATACTAGCCTTTTGTAGTGCATGTAGCCTCAACTTAATGACCTTTGAGGAAGTTTAAAATCCTAAGCTTGTTGGATACAATTTATTGTGTTGATAGTACACAGGCTTGTTTAGAGTACCTACACACCATAGGGCATTACGTTGGTTCCATTTTCTTTACTTGTAAAAAAAACAAACTTCACACTAAATAATAGAACTGTGATTTTTACTCTGATTTCAAGTCTTGATTGCAAAGTCATTTTTGTTTTGTTTTCATCCCCTAAGTTAATAAGTAGATTAAATTTGCTCGGAATTTAAACCTAATTACTCATGCAGGTATTTCAAAGGACATGCTAATATCTTATGTTGTAAATTCAGCTTACATGTCAAAGCTTTTCAATTGAATTGGAGTTTTAGTGTCTTTTTTTTTTTTTATTTTTTTTTTCTCTCTTTCACGCCATTCTTGGTGGGCATCATGGCACTAACGACACTTAGAAACTAAACAATTTTGATTGAGTAGGTCTAGCCTACATATGCATTGTCCATGCTGATTGTGATTGTATCACACAAAGACTTGGTTCCCTAGCTATTGATCACTTAATTATTTTTATTATCTTGCATACCCCTCAAAATAGGAGACTTTAAAATTATAGGTACTAAATAGTTTGATAAATGCAATCCATGTCTGTTGTCTGTTGATATTCCTCTGCTTGGGTGCAGTTTCAGAGACTACAAATATTTGATTTAATACAGTAGGTTACGTCAGTTTATTTTGGAAGAATTTGATACTAAAATTGCCAGCACCTCAAAATGAGTGTTGGTGAAAACACTCAATAAAACATACTGTCATATATTTTAAAATCTTTTCAGTTTGGATGATTAACTGTTTAACAGTAATATATTAAATTTTTTAACCTACAAGAGCTTTGTTTGACAAAGGTATAACGTACAGTATCTAGTTAATTTTGTTGAAGTTGCAGTTTACCAATTTCTGATTCCTTACGATTAAGGATACATATTTTGAGCTATCTCAAATTTTGATTTAAATTAATTGAAGCTAAATTCACCTTTCATTATCAAGCATCAAACCTATGCCACAGTGATAACTGGCATACTCTGCCTAGGGTGTTTCTTAATTGCAGTTATTAAACCATTTAAAAACAATTGTCCTCTCAAAGGTTTCAACATACTATTGATCAACATTATTTAAAAAAAAAAAATCTGTTTTTAAAAAGAATTAAGAAAAGTCCAGTTTTATTTACCTGTTTTCATCTGGTTGTTGGTGCCATTGCCTTCCGATTATTCTGGGGTTTAAATATTTGCAATTTCTTTCTTATGAAAATGCATTGTACTGAAACATTGCAAACACTGTTCTTGAATAATATTATTGTTTCATGCCATAGACATGCCTGATAATTAAGTTTTATTGTTTGATTGAATATAGCCACAATACTGCCAGTGGACTTGAGAGCTTAAATGTAAAATACCAAGGATGTTCAAGGGCAAGGGGCCTATTTGCTATGGTCATTTGTGCCTTTGTCCCGAAAAACAAGTTTTATGCTTCGTGTTTTTGCTACTTCTGTTTCAAAAGGAAATTGCTTGTCCTTTGTACACAAGATTTCTGGAGATAAAATGGAAACATCGGCTAAGACATACCTGTCACAAGTGCAGCTTGAGCTTCATAGATTTTGTTTCAATTTGAATAAATTTTATTTTTCGTGGGAAAATCTAATATATACGCTTTGGAAGACGACTGTTGTGACCTTTTTTTGTGTTGCCAAAGGAAATGTCACACTGTTAACCCAGTGGCTCTTGCATTGGGAAATGGAACCATTCTCCAACCAAAAGAGAGGAGGAAAGATAAGTGTGAAATCACTGGGGAAAGAGTTTCTCAATGTGTGTATCATGACATCCTTTTCGAAGAATTGCTCAATCAATTTGTTGATTTGACAGGAGAAAAGATATTACCAGCTTTTTGTCTCCTTGACTTGACAGACTCGAGTATCAAGTGTAGCGTTGAGGTGTCTCTTTGAATTGGGAGCCTGCTCCTCAGTAACCTTTGGCCATTGTGGCCAGAGATTTGGGGAGCTACTCTACAGGGGATATCTGGTGTTCCCAGGTGGAGTTCATCATTCTGGGCTTCCTAACAGCAGCCCAGGTAATTTGTCACCATGACCGACTTCTGATGTTACTCTGCCTATCTATGTAAGACAAACCTTCCGCGCGACGCATTGAGAGTTTTGAGATGGTTGAAAGACCTTTCTGCACACCTGGCCAATGTAACTTGCTTCAGCCAAAAGCTATGACTCACCATCTGCGTCAATTTGAGTCGTGTTTGGCTTTTATTTTAACATCCTTGCTTTGAAGTTTGGGAGAAGATTTAAGGCAAGATCCATATGCAGTCCATCAAGTGATGGAGGATTGTGACGCCCACAAGTCTTTGCATCTAAGAATCACACAATCATGAGCAGACAACTTACTTTTATCAATCATTTGTTTAAAAAATAGGTTTCTAAAGTCAGTATGAATTCAAAATGAGGTGGCACATTTTCTACAGCATTTAGCAAATATCCTTGGGATGTTCCCTATTAGAAGGATGTCATGCCAAACTGTCAATGCCAGGGATATTGAAACTACTCCATTAGTTTTTTATGAGAAGTGGATTGGAGCGCCTTCACAAGATCTACAATGTGCAACGTCCAAGACTGCAGTCCAACATTTCCTGATTCTGGCTCTGTGATAGGTGCGGACAACACACACTCCTGCTCAGGCAATCTTAGTTACAAGTCCAGCCTGAACGAGATGTGAAGGTATGTATTTGCAGTAAGTGGGTATGCTTTATGGTATGAGCACACATCTCAAATGACCCTTCACTTGGTGATTTGCCATTAAAGACTTCATGAGGTAAGTCAAGCCTTAGCCAAGCCATACATTTAGAAATAAAAGGTATCCATTTAGTTTTTACTTAATTGGCGATATAGAGTTATAGCTTTTTTTGCTTCAATTGAAAGAATTTAATAATAATTTAATAGAGGGACATTTCATAGCGAGCTATTGACTGACTATTGCTAGGCACTTGCTACTAATTGCTAGGACAGTAATTCAATGAAAGTGTATGGAACCTTGATAGCATTACCAGTTTCCAGTTTTACATAGATTTAGCCACTCTCCCAAACCTGTTTCATAATACTTGCACTATGTCAATTTTAACAAAGATCTATGAACTTGCCTTATAGAACATGGCCTTTTTTTAATTGCTGCAGTATCATAATTTTCAAAATCCTTCTCATTTAATCATTTTTTACATGAGTGAACAGGATAATGTTGCTCACATTTAGAAAGTGGTGTTGAACTGGGATCTTGGGCCTGATCTTGGATATTTTGTGATTGTACCATCAATCACAAAACAATTTCATCAATTGGCTAACAAACTATTGTAGATACATGAGCTTCAAAACGCAATAGAATTTAGTTTAGCTACAAAACCAAGTTATGTCTTACCATTTATATGTTGTGATTATTATTATTAATAATAAAAGATGTTGTGGATAAGCTATTTATCAAATGTTACAGAAGCTCCAGCAGACTAGCATGAACAATAAGCCAGCGCACTGGATGTGTTTTCATTTATCCTTCTTTGAAAGCTACTTAACCGGCAACAGAATTCAAGAGCCTCTATGAAAGTGCAACAAAGCTATGAATGAATGTGGAACTATGCCCTGGTGAGTGAATATTTTATATTTCATTTGTCACCTTCACACAGTATATTTTAATATGGAAATTATAGTCCAACATGTATTTTTGTGAAATAAAAAAAACTTGTAAAGATACCTGTTACTTTTGTGATATTTTTTGGCTAGTATTCTTTCCTTACATGGGGGGAATAATGATCACAGACTGAAGAATCACAATTTAAGAATATGAAGTTTAATGATCAAAGATCAGGTTTGAATCCACAGCATGGTTTCCTTTATCCCTCTAGAGGGCAGAGATTGTCCTTTTCTGAGAAAATGGACTCCTAAAGTGGTAATCTTATTACAGTTTATTTTTTTTACAATTGCTTCAGCACAACTTTCAGAACCTTGTGCAATTTTTTATTTTCAAACCTTAGACACAACACTAAAAACCGTCACTTCTTTCAACACAAGCTGTTGTGTGTGCTAAATTTCATTTTGCATTCATACCTTTGAAGAGCCTTGCAAGTTCAGAGTCATTAGTTCAAATCACAAATGTATGATGAAATGCCACAGGAACATTAGTTTAGATCACCCACACACAATATACTGATAGTTTCACTGTTTAGTTGTTGGTACGATCCTATAATATTGAAGTATAAAATACCTCATACATTTTTCAATATAGTTTGATACATTTCTGTAAAAGGAGTAGTAGAGAGAAACATTGAACAATTGGAATCATTGAACAACATTTGAAATGTATGTACTGTATGAAATACAGAATCTTTGGTCAAAACTGATTTAAGTACAGCTACTAAGTGTCAAACAAAAACATCTTCCTTAACTGACTCTTTAAATTATAAGTATTGGTCTCTGCAACATCCCTTTACACAACCTCTAAAATCTCAGAAGGGGTACAGTCATTCTTTCCCCCACCACGTCCTCTTCCTTCTCATCGTCTCAAAGTATGACCTCTATTGTGACCTGCATAACTTGCCAGCTTCATATTATTGCTGGTTAACACTAATCTTTTTTATACTGTTACCAAGATGAGAAATCAATCATCAGTGATGAGTTGTTACCATAGTTTTGCAAAGGCAATGTCAATGGCCTGCATATTCATGCTGTCAAACCTGAAGACATTGTGCAACAGTGGTACATGGGACCATAATAACAGTCTGATAAATGATGGTGATAACGAATTACATCCATAGATAATATGGTTCCTGTTCCACTGTAATTGTTGTCAATGGATCTTTTTACCTCGGAACTTGCATGAATCTTAACATGGAATGCTGTTTTATCAGTTCCATTCCAAGATATGCCCTAGGAGTAATGCAACAGTTCATTTCATTTTGGGCGGTTGTATTAGTTGATAGTTTGAAGCATTGTATTAAATGAAACTTTTATTGATTAATATAAATGAAAATTATTTATTTCATATGTTTAATGTGGGTATTGCATTTTGAAAATATTCTAGTTATAGGTAGTACTCTGATGTTATGTTGTGTCATTTTGAACTAGAGATTTCTGTTCAACTAACCAATAATCTTAGATGTATGTATGTTGTATCCAAGATATTGAAAAACGTTTTTATGGCTCGGAAAAAAAGTGCGTTTTGATGATCTGTTCTGAGTTTTGTGTTGGGAGTTGACCACAAAGAATTACCACAGGGTTTAGTTATAAGTGCCAAACCGATTGTAAAAAACTTGGTTCATGGTTCACTGTTTAAGAATCTAGATTAACATCCAGAGTAGAGTAAGCTTTGTAAGCTTCTTATTTGCAACTATTAATATATCAAGATTAGGATTTGATTATGGTTCATATGAATGCTCCTTCTTCTCAAATCATATTAATATTTAAGGCCTTTTAACAGCTATTGATACACGTGTAAAAAGTCAACCTGGGAAAGGTCAAGTGTAATTTTGCCAAGATCAGAAATGAAATCATCTTGTTTTACACTTTTATCTAAGAGCAACATTAAAGACTTAAGATTTAGTAGTTTAGATGTATTAAAATGGGAACACATTCTTCCAATTAACCTTTGTTTTCCCTTTGTGTTTGCACTGCATCAAGAAGGATCATGAGTCAAAAGCTTTTCTAACAAAGGTTGGTCTTTTTTTAAGTAGATTTGTGAAACGTTTCCCTGAAAGTTCTTGAGTCAATACTGACACGGGGTTTTAGTAATACTTTGATAGCTTTAAGGTATGATACACTTTAAAAATAGACAAACTGACAAATTAACCAACTGACGCATCTTTCAACAAAGAGGATACATTTATGTGATTGTCAAATTCAAAATATTGAACAATGAAATCACATAGTATTCTGCCATTAACATTAAGAGCTGAAAAATCTGAATCTGAAACTAATCTTATACTAGAAGAAGTATTCTAAAATGTATTTTGTGCATGTATTGATGAGGAATAAACCTGGATTATTTTAGCATAATCTTACACTAAATGTAAATTTTATAATAATAATAATAATAATAATAATTTATTTCACCATATGTATTTTTTTTTAAATGGTTACTACTATGCTCAATATGAAGTTGAAAATCATGAAACCGTCAATTCATTGATTGCTTGACACAGACTGTCAATAGCTGTGTCAAGTTGCTCATGAACATAAACACAATTTTTGAAATGAAGCCAGTGTCTTTTTCGTGTCAGTTGCACTTTTAAATTACTTGAAGCATGTTTTGCCATTTTTATGTAGAACTATATTTTTGCGCTGCATACATTCCTATCCCAGTTATTCAGTTATTCTCATTAATAATGTAGATATTTTGGAAGGTAGCATTGGAGTAGGCACTGTCTTGAAATGCATTACTTTATTATATACAGTTGTCTATTACATTAATGCTGTAATTTGAATTGGGTATAATTGTAAATCTTTGTAGTCTTTGACTTCTACTGTTACTGTTCTTACATAGAGTAATGTATATATTGTACATAGATTCCCCAGCAATAAAACCTTAAATGTATGATAGGGTATTCTTAAAAAACTTCTTGTTCTTGAATCTTGTGATATGTTTGACATCCACATTTACTGTACTTACATAAAGTAGTGCATATCTGTAGGCCTATATAGGCCACAGTAATAAAACGTTGTCAGTAAGTGTGGCGACATCTATTTTTGATTCTTTTGTTCTTATTATCTGATTGATAAATCTAATGCAATATGCATTCATTGTGATTGAGCGGTTTCTTATCAGTGTACATTAGGTGGTTTCTTTATTAGGATTTATTGGAAATCCAGATTGTGGCTGTATAAAAAGGCGTTGGGCTGCCTGTCCCTAGGCAAGTATTGAAACAAGATGAAGTTTGCTGTTGTGCTGCTTGCCTTTGTGGCCTGGTCAGAGTGCACTGTCAAGTAAGTGTTTATGTACAATTAATAATTTCACAGAAACTATACGATTTTATACCTGTAATGTATGCTATGTTAAAAATATCACGTGTTGACAGTGACTGTTTTGGTAGTGTAAATCTATATAAAGGTTTTCTATATCAAAAACCTTTGGGTAATGATATCACTTGTTACGAGTTTTTAAACCTTGCCTACTTTAAGTAACAAACGACCTTGCTTACCGCTGAAAGGTATTCTGAAAGTTGTAGTTTTGAAGACAATAAGTCTGCTTCGAAGAACTAGGTTTCAACATCCAAGATTCATTTTGAAAAATATAAATTAATACAGATTATTATTGCAACTACATTGATTTAAAAAGGAATACCACTTTTTAATAGAATGTTTATTGGGCCCAAACAGAACAGTTAACGTGTAAGATATGAGCAGAAAGCTAAATAAAGCATGAAATAAACAATTTAAATAAAACAATTACAAGCAACAGGCCTCTGATTAAAAATATGTCCATCCATCCATCCATTAGCTATACCGCTTATCCTTTGCAGGGTCGCGGGGGGGCTGGAGCCTATCCCAGCCGACACAGGGCGAGAGGCAGGGATGAAAAATATGTAATATTTAATAAACCTGTTTAACCATGCTTAAGAAGAAAGGCTGAAAGTTAGCACACAGCTTGAGTCCATGTCTCTGAAAATGAAGGACCAAGCCAAACATTTTGGTGTCATCAATGACTCAGATCCAGATTTCAACAGCCACATGAACTCAGTTAAAAAATCTGCATACTCAGGGCTGGCCCTGACATTCTTGGCGCCCTATAGGCGAGATTTCAAAATGCCTGTTTGTGCCTGTTTTAAAAGATTATAGCGTGTCTGGCAACCTCAGGTGGTCTGAGAGGGCATTCCACAGATGGGGAATTCATCACTGTGCGTCCGGTCACGGAGCTTGGTTTTGGGGGTAATGATCGAGAGGCAGTCACTAAATAATCTGGGACAAACATATACTGTACATTATGGACATGCTTAAACAACATGAACCTTATAGACACATTATGGAACAGCTCTTTTAACTGTTCCCAAAGTTCAAACTGAAAAAGGTGAAGCAGGTTTAGCTACAGTATGTGCTTCAAATAGCTGGAACCAAATTCCAGAAGTTGTGAGACTCTCAAAGCCTCACTATTTTTAAATCCAGATGAGAAAAAAAAAGGTTTTAGCTGAAATGTAAATTTTTTTCGTAATTTTATTTCTCTTACTAGCCTAAATATTTGTTTATTTAATTTGTATGATAGTATTTCTTGCTCTGTACGTTTCTTCTTGGATTATGTAAAGCACATCTAATTTCTTAATTTAAATGTATGAAATGTGCTATAAAAATAAATCTGATTTATTTTATATACTAACCTCATATAAGGTGTGATGATGTAACCTGTTGTTAAATTAACTCCTTAAAGCCACTATTGGCAACCTTTTTGTTAATGGATTATATAGGTCCTAGTCTCAATATTTAACACAAATTTTGTCTACCACCTTGAATGATCTCCCGCAAAACTGTGATGAATTGCTTTATGGCACAAGGAAGTGTGTCACTAATTCAGGAAGAGATGCCCATTCTTGAAGTATAGAGGTTGATCATGCTAGGATATGCAATGACCTTGTCTCCGATGCAATTGTTAGGGAAAAATAATAACACTAAGCAAACGGTAGGGGTCGCCAAAATCACCTCCTACAGATAAACTACCTCTAGTAACTTTAACTTTGTAGGAACAGCTCACACAGCTCGTGAGATACTTGAACTCTACGGTACCTATTGACCTTTATGTACTCTTAGATTGGTGCCGTCTTGGCAGTATGAAAATGTTTGCTCTTCGGGTTTGCAAAGTTTACATGAAAAGCATGTCTTATCCAATGAGTTGTTTAATGTCATAATCTTGTTCAAATATGTAACGGTGTGGCTTGCCATTCTGGCGTGGCATGTACTAGATTCGGCTGTCAACCATTGCACGAAGGTTATTGAGCGACACACGTGGAGAGAAAGGAACAGCAGCGTTGGTGTGTGTTTGAGTGTGTGTAAGGGGGGGTGTGGGGTATTGACAGTTCTGAGCGGGACAGATAATCTTGGTGTGGGTCTCCTTATGCTATGAAACCAGACCATTTCAAGAAACCATTTTTTTATTAATTAAATCAGTTTTAATCAGTTTTAATAATTAAATCAGTAGACTGTTATTCATACATGTAGGCTAGTTGTCCACATTGTACATTCTGTAGCTCTTTCTCAGATCCGTGAGCTAACATTTTTTTTGACTTGTTCATACAGAATCCCTCTGATTAAAGGCAAGTCTGCCCGACTGGTCCTAGAGGAGAAGGGTCTTTATGAAGAGTTCAGGAAAAACTATTCCCAAAATGTCTTAAATAAAATTAAATACAATCTTCCATTAGGCGAGGTGCCCGTCACATATGATCTTGACGTGAGTAGCCTATAAAACAAACAACGTAGTTGCCCTTTAGAGTATTATAACTTTTTGGACAATTTAAATACTTGAATGGCTTATCTGTCTGAATTTTATTACAGACAACTTACTACGGAGTTATTGGTTTTGGAAGCCCTTCTCAGTTCTTCAAGATTCTCTTTGACACAGGTTCCTCTGACCTATGGATACCCTCCCTCAACTGCACTAGCCCAGCCTGTAGTAAGTATGCATATCAGCACAGGTGGCTTAAGTACTGTAACGTCAACATCAGTTCCTAGTGGTTATATTGATCTTGATGAATAGCCGGCGCAATTGTATAAATAGCCTACTATATGGCCCAGAGTGAAGGGAAAAAAATGATGACAAACTAACTTTATTTTAAACCATGCTCTTTTAATGTTTGTTTTTTTCATTCCCTCCACCTCCCCTTGCCCCTTTTTCTCCCACCGAAATCTTACCCCACCTATGATAGACACCCATACCAAGTTTAACACTACGGCATCCTCCACTTACCAAGCCGGCACTGAGACTTTTTCCATCTATTATGGCTCTGGTTACATGTCAGGGGTTTCTGCTTTTGATACTGTAGAGGTGAGAAGATGAAGAGAATCAAACCATTCACAAATTTTTACTTTTTGTACAGTCTGTGTGAAGCATGTTCTCTTCTTGGAGTGCTTAAACCAAATCAGCCAAAAACATCAATGAAACCCACCTTTTTTCTCTACATGTATGTGAGTGTATGACTACCATCCAATAACGCAGCAAACTCTCTCTATTAGATAGGTGACATATATGTGAGTCAGCAGCTCTTTGGCCTTAGTCTAAACGAGGATCCTGGCCTGGAGTACATGCCATGGGATGGGATTCTGGGCCTGGGCTTACCTGGCCAGTCGGTGGAGGGGGGCACCAATTTACTTGACAACATGTGGAACCAAGACAAGATTACGCAAGACGTGTTTTCCATATATTTGACTGGGTGAGGTTTGCATCATGGGACCCCTGTCTCATTTGTTATCAATACACTACATTTTTAACAGTATAAATGGTTTAAAGATCATCTAGTTCTTGTACATGGTGATACAATGTACATGTTATTTATAGGAATTTAGATGAGAAAATATTGATGACATTATGAAATAATGCCTAGTTGCTTGTAGCTACTTGTCTGAATAAAAATAGTATGTGTTTTGGATTTTCAGCACTGTGGAAGGGAGTGTGTTGACCCTTGGAGGAACGGACAACGCATATTACACTAGCAGTATTGTATGGATCCCATTATCTCAAAACAATGGTTTTTGGCAGATCCAAATAGATAGGTAATAACATGCAAACAATCAAGATAATTATTGCTGTCAATAGTACTTTTGATACTCCGGATGATAATTTATTTTTGTTTATCCCGGAAAACTATGAATTCTGTAATAAAACATTCTTAGCTTCTTGAATTCCTAGTTTTACACTTTCCAGAATGAATGCACTTGTAATTAAGAACTTGCATGTCTTGCATATCTGTGTTTATTGTGTTGTAGCATAACTATTAATGGGAACATTGTTGCATGCGCTGCCACCTGTCAAGCAGTCGTGGACTCTGGAACCACTCTTATTACTGGGAATGGCCAAGACATCAAGAACATCAATGGCTGGGTGGGGGCCTATACCAGCCAGACTGGTTATGTGAGTGGGTTTTTTAACACACACACACACACACACACACACACACACACACACACACACACACACACACACACACACACACACACACACACACACGCACAATTGTAAATGTGTAGATACTTTATTTTGATCTTTTGAACTGAGTAAAATTAAGTTGTGCACTGGTCTCTCTTTTCCTCACAGACTACTGTGAGCTGCAGCAATACAGATAGCCTGCCTAACATCGTCTTCAACATAAATGGCTCCCCCTTCGCTCTTCCTGCATCAGCCTATGTTTACCAGGAAAGTATCTCCAAAGTACTGACAATTTGGAAGAATAATTTTAATGACTAGTAAAGTCCACTTTCTCTTTGAGTTAGAGTACTAGTATTTAATTACGAGGTAAATATATTTAGGTATTTAGGTATCCCCAATAGTAACAGAAAGTAATATGGTTAATGAACTATACTGATGCAAATCCTTATTTATGGCTCCCTTATTTCTTCCATTCATACCGTAGTCGGGTTCCAGCTGCACCACTGGCTTTGCCTTTAGTGAACAAGATAGCTGGATCCTGGGGGAGGTCTTCATGAGGCAATTCTACTCTGTCTTCGACCGAAACGGTCTCCAGGTGGGCTTCGCTCAAGCTGTGTGAACCAGCCGTCCTGCTGTCAAGATACCTGCTTGACTATCTCTACTCCACATATAGTGATTACATTTAAATTGACCTGAACTGTAATGTCTGGACAACAATGAGTTGTAACAACATTGTGTTGCTAATAAACTGTTTTATCGGATCCATGGCTCATTGCTTGCGTTGTAAGTCTCAAAAGTGTCTCTTATTAAGATTCTGTGATATCACCGGGAGAACGGCTCACACTGGTAGTTTCTGACATGAAGTTCAGACCAAAATTAACTTAATGATTTGATGACGCTAATGATTTTTTGTTAAATATGGTGGTCAAACCTAGTACTATGACAGTGTAGATATAAAACCTTAGCTCTAACCCTCGCCACTAGATGGCAGAATACCCAAAACACTGAAGCAGTGCCACGCTATTACTTTGATTCAGGAAGTGTTGCTGCTGGAAGAAAGGATGAGTCATCCTCTTCAGAATGTGTTTTATTATACACATAGCTACCAGCCAATCTTTTCCTGTTACCAGACTGGCATCGTTGTATATTGACGCCATATGTTTATACTTTTTTTTATAGGTCAAATATTTTCTTAGCAAACGTTCCCTTTAAAATTGTCAGTATTCAATGGCAAACAGTACCGTCCATCTATTAGGACTGAATGCAAGGTACTATATCGAATTTAATTTTGATAGAATGGGGTGATAGTAAGTAGAAAGTATTTGATTTCCCCTCTATGCAGGTTCATTTCACTTACATTGTTTATATTTTCTTTGTAGTTTTTATTCTGAGGTTATTATTGGTAACGTCTGCTCTAAATCCACTCCCACATCACATCAGCTTCTTTTTATTTCTTTAGTCTGTGTAAGTGTAATGAAAGTCACTGATAGATGATACCATGTGCTCTGGGTAAACATAGTAACATGAGAATCCTGGCTGACAGAATATTGGGTGCTGCACTTCTCTCTCAGGGCCTATTTAATCATTTATTTGTTGGAAAAAGCTGCTGCATTAGCAAACATTAGGTCACAGGCAGCGCCATCAAGTCAGAGATGGACAGTTAACTTTCTCCTCCATTATAGAGGTACTTAACTTAATAGTAATGTTATATTTTAAGATTATAAGATTATTTCTGTACATTTTGACATTTTGACATATATACTACTAACGGAGGGAATCATTGAATTTATAAGGCGCCTTTCAAGGCACTCAAGATATGTGAATAACTACAGAATAAATAGAGAGATGTGTGCTACTGAGCAATAAAACACAGAGAAACAACATAACCCTCTTCCTGTTTTCTGACTGAAGCAAACGGTACCAAATGAGAATGAATACAGAGCTACGTCAAAGGGCGCCAGAAGAAAGTAAATGCATGAACGCGTGCAATAAATACCGCTCCCTGAGTGGACTTAGTTTCCATGTCAGTGCTCTGTGTCTTCTAGTGTTTCACTGTCGACTGACCAATGCATGCCATTAGGGCAATACACAAACATTAGCCATTGAGGGGCATGAAGCCAGCTACTTAGGCCTACTGAAGCCTGATAGACTGTACTGAACTGCTCTACGTGAACACTACTAGCCAGAGATGTATTCTGCAGTCACTGAGCTTTTTCTAACTATTACACAACTTGATTTTCTTTTACCTTCTAATCATGCGTGGTTCCATAAAAATGATATAGGACATTCAAGTTACTTGCAATTTAGTTTTGATGTTTATGGAGATGTCTAATACAGTTGACTGATACTAGTACAGGTAAGAGACATTTAGACAAGTGAACAAGGCTGAGTGAATACAACAAACCAACATTACACATAGACCTTAACATCATGAAAGTAGAGATTCAACAACACAAATACATTTTCTATGAAATTAACAGCCCTAATTGCATTTACAATTTTACTTTAATTTAACAGACGCTAAGCAATTTAGGATTAAATGCCTTGCTCAAGGGCACACTAGTGGTGCTGCTCCCAGGTGAGATTTGAACTCATGACCTCACCAGGTAGCAGCCCTGCCTACTAGCCACCACTATCCACCACTATAATTGCTATCACTACGACATTTACATAGATTACACATGACACAAATACTAACACTGTACTTAATTTACTGTAAACATTCCACATCCATCACTCTTACAATGTTGCATTAGGATGGAGGTAATCTTCAAAGGGTCAAACTATAAAGTGCTTTTACAGTCAGTTGTGGCCGGTTTCCAGTGGCCTTTGACAGAAAGATTTTAAGTTAGGTTATATATATCATGCCATTAGTAATGTGAATTTGATACTTTACAGATTACTCTAGATACATTATAAATACTTGAGGATAGGGTTACTTGAATCGTAAACATTCATAATATCTGAGTAAATACCCCACCTAAAATAAATTTGCCAAGGAAATGCCTCAATGATTCAAACGCTTTGACCATCACGCCGCAGTCCATAGTGTAATGCTTTCTTGTTTTTCAAACTAACATGTACAGTGGAAGATATGTCTGTTTATCATATGTATCACAGTCACAAGCCTTAAATGATTAGCCCTGTGTATTTGCAGTTTTTTGTGACGTAAGTAAAAAAAAAACATCGCCATTTGTCAGAAAAACGCAGGAATTTTGTTAACATCAAATGCAGCGGTAGGAAGCAGCTGAGCGGGGTATAGAGTACAGTATTAGCTGTACTGGCGGCTGCTATTTTTGACAGTGTTTATGAGATTATTGCCCAGTTGGCATTTGGCTGTTTGCTTTGGGACTTGAATGTATGCCAGGATGTCGTCAGCAGGTAGTTAGAAGTACCACTTGTTATGCCTGCCTGGGCCCTGCAGATCTCGCTTCCGTTAAATGTCTCCTGTTCGAGAGACACTGTCCATGCCAAAATAATGCACACTGGCGTAAAACAAACAATAATGGGACATTATTTGCCGCCAAGCAACATAAGAGCAAATCTCAGAGAAAATAAATAAAATTATAGTTTTCTTAGATCTAATTTAACTACAATGACTCTTCACTCCTCTAGCATTGGGATAATCAAATGAAATAGATTTGAACTCAATGGGCTGACTTTTAAGGATGTCTCCTTATGTTTAGGGGTACCTTTATTCCATATCTGGAAAACCGGGTAGTGGACTCTCATTTCACAAAAGAACAGAATGCTACATTATTGTGAGAATAAATCCTCATTTGGTTCCCAGTTCTTGTGTACTATTGTACAACAAAGCTAACTGCACTATTCAGATAATGCTTTGATACTCTAGGTGACTAGCCAGTGTCTGTGTGATACTGAATAAGCCAAGCATAGTTCTATGAGGCTTCACCCGCTCATCTCTGGCTGCGCCACTCATTCTCACACTACCATAGGAGTGTCTGAGCACACAGAGCTAATAGACTCTGCGTCAGACTTCCTTCTCTCCTGCCTGTCCCCTTGCCACTCCTCCTCCTCCTCCCCTATAGGGTTGAGCCTCCCATTCTGCTCCTGCAGGTCTTTAGGACTGAGGAAGGCTACTTGTCTGCTACAGGGGCCCTTAGTTGCCCCTTCTCTCCCGGCCTCGTCGTGGGAGACGCTGACAGTGGAGGAGTGGAGGCTGTCCCCAGGCAGGCTCTTGGTCAGGCCCTGACCCGCGCAGCAGACACAGCGACAGGGCGTCAGGTAGAGGTAGATGAGCACCATCACAACGCTTGCTAGGCAGCCCACCAGCGTGGTGTAGGCGGTCTTCATGCCCTCCAGGCTTGCACTCTGGGTGAAGTTGTGCACCATCACAGTCACATACAGGGTTTCATTAATGGAGTCACTCGTAGCGTAGCAAGTGTAGACCCCTGAGTCTTCAGGCCGCAGGGGTCCGATCTTGAGGCTACCATCTGGAAGCATCACAGCACTCTGGTTACCGGGGGATATCCAGCTCTTCTGCATATCCCTCTGCTTGGTGTCACAGTCTAAGACAATAATCTGCTCCAGATAGGCCACCTCATCCATGACTTGCACCTCTGTGCAGTTCAGATGGACTCGGTTCAAATCCAGTATGGTTACCTTCTCCTTCTGTGGCCCTGGAAGGAGGCAGGTGTGGTCATCCCTGAAGTCAAATGCAGAGCTTAGCTGCTGGAGATGCCAGTGTGCCAGTAGGCTGTACAGCTCACAGCTGCAGGGCAGAGGGTTATCATGGAAGTAAAGACCATTCTTCATCCAGGCAGGAAGTGACTCAAGTTCGTAGATGGATAGGAGCTTGATCCGGTTGGAGGAGACGTCCAGCAGGGAAAGGTTTTCCAGACGAGTCTTCTCCTTGACCAGCTCCAGCGGGAAGCGAGATATCAGGTTTTGACTCAGATAAAGCTTCTGAAGGCTGTTGGTGCCAGAGAAGGCCGTGCGGTCAATCTGAGAGATGTTGTTGTTGTATAGCAGCAGCACCTCCAAATGCTCCAGGGGCTCAAAGATAAACTCCTCCAGAATACGTAGATCGTTGGAGGACAAGTCCAGGAAACGCAGCTTCTTCACATACAGGAAGGCTTCCGAGGACAGAAAAGTGAGGCTATTATGGCTAAGCAGGAGACTGTGCAGTTTGTTGAGTTTTACAGTGGTCCATTCAGCACGCAGGCGGGTAATAGAGTTGAAGCTGAGATCCAGTACTGCTGTGTATTGAGGCAACGCAATGGGTACACTTGTTAAGTTCATCTTGGAGCAGCTGACAATGTTACTGGCACACACACAAGTTGTATGGCAGTTGAGGGAGCTGACCATATACTGTCCATTAGTACCCTTTAGCAGCAAAGTAAAAAGCAGAAAGGCAGAAAGGGCTTTTCTGAACACTTCACCCATGGCACAGTAAGAAAGGCAGAGTTGTTCACAAATCATGTCAAGATTGATGATGATGCTTTTTACGGTATTGTATCCAAAAAGATGGGTGTCATGTAGCTATAAGGGAATAGTAAAAATTAACAAATATACTGTTAAGTCATCCCGCTTTCATTCATGGAGTTAAATTCACGATTTGCTGGCTGATGTAGCTGTCGGGCAACTCAGTCAGCCTACAATGTGCATTTGATGGTGAACGCACAGAAGATACATTGCACCAGCGGTTATTGCCTTCTGATAACCTTACACATTTCGGCAGCGATCTAATTTTCTTTTAGCTTAACCCTTTTCTCCGAAGGCTACTTTGCAACTTAAGAATTTAGCAAAGAAAATAATACAACGCAGTTTTGGCTTTTCTATTCTATATCACTGTTTAAGTACAAAGCGTAAAAATACTAATATAGCTTACTTGCTAGTAATAGGCTACAGTTAAAACATAACATAAAATAACAGCATGTTGATTATTTACAGATTTCCTGTCTTATTCCAAATCAAGACGCAATAGCCTAAACATCGGACTTACCTTTCACTGTGTTCTATTATATGCTCTGTTTTCGGGAACATGTCCAACAAACAAAGGATACACCAAGACCATTGTGATAAATCTGCATATGAGCCATGAGTCTACATCGGTCTGTCTTTCAAGATTAGCTGCAGTCCTGCGGTCAACTGCTCTATGGTTGATTCAACCACAGGAAGATGTGAGACACACACACACACACACACACACACACACACACACACACTCTCTCTCTCTCTATCACACACACTCACACACACACTCTCTCTCTCTCTCTCTCTCTCTCACACACACACACACACACACACACACACACACACACACACACACACACACACACACACACACACACACACACACACACACACACACACACACACACACACAATGATGTTTATTTACTCTGGATGGTTGATAAATTGCCCCTTGTCCTAATAAGGATAAAATAGGATAAAAGAGGATTGTGCCTGATGCATGAAGGTTGACTGTTTTTTTCCCCCATCCACTGAGCAATTATAATTGCATTGCCTTGACCTTCACAATTGTCTATCTTATGTAACTGGACAGTGAAAGACAAAACTGCATAAAAATATTTTTTTTAGCTATACATTATTATAATTATGACAGTAGCTATACACAATAAATTATTATTTAAACATTATTCTACGTTTTGTCTGCTAAAATAAGCTAGTGAAGGGGAAGATCATCATCAGTTGTTAACATCTATGCCTACTTTATTCGGGAACAGGAAAACTCTCACTTCAGTTCAGTTCAGTTTAGCTTTCTTACAGATCATATAACTATTTATTTACATGTTGCTGATTGGATGCCGGCACCAACAGATTGTTGGCTTTGGCTTCAATGGCAACCAGTTAGGGGTATAGAGTACATTTATATACACATGTTGATTGTTTGATAAATAGTGTATTATATCTATATAAGGACCTTTTAGAAAATCTGTGCTCTTTGAATATTAATTTGTGTGTGTTTTTGTGTGAATGTTTGCGTTAGAAAGGCAATACAGCTAAGATTTGTGACAAAAATCTATTTATGATGTATAAAAACAAGATGACGATGCTCCAGAAGGACATCTTATGGAATTCTTTGTTTGATGATGACTCTAAATAAAAAAAATAAAGGCAATAGAGAAAGACACAAGCCAATACCAACACCGTTGTGAGAACAAAACGAAAAGAGATCATATCGATTTAGCATAAATATGTAATCTGAGGGTGCCTTATCTTATGATAAAGGGCCATGGTTTGAGTAAGGAGGTGTTATGGGAGGTTAGCCAACCAAATCATGCCCAAGATCGACACATTAGGAAGCGGAGATAAACTCACAGTGTAGACACACTGCATACCTGACAGATATTGATTATCTCTTTGAGTGCCTATAGGGACCCTTGCCAATAACCCTTCCCACATCCAGCTTTGCATCACTGTGTGCTTGTCCTTTCATTGACCTCTTATTTGTTTGTAATGAGAGATAAAGAGCCATTCTATTGTAACCGTTTTAAAACATTTGCCTTGTTCCCCTCATACGTTTTCAGTATCTTTTTTTCTCCTCATGCATGCGCACTGCAAGTGTTTTTTGGTGATGGCAAGATATGCACAGCTTTGGGTTGAGTAATTCAACCACTGGTCTTTTACATAAGCCACACTGTATTTCAGTGACAGCAAGGGGTAAGGACTTGCTTTAAATGTGCTCTGATTGAAAGGGAAGTGTTTTAACAGAAATAACACAACATTCTAACAAATAAAAATGGATTAAAACACACATTTGAAAAAAATGGAAGACTAAATAATCTCCCAGTCCCTACCCCAACAAGTCCATCTAATCTTTGATCATGCACCATATATTTCTCTCAGACTGATGAAACCTTACCACTCTTTTCCGTTATTTTGGTTCATGTCAATAGCCCTAGTGATCAGCAGCCAAGCCTCTGATGTCAGGTTATTGGAGAATCAAGGGGAGATTGCCCATCCCACCCCATTGTTGGCACATTTCAACTGCAGCTGCAGCCTTACTACGGTTATACCCTCTAAAATGGATCCTAATAGCAGTAATTAACTAAGACTGTCACTGGGTAATTGCATGTGGTATAGAAGCAGATACAGTACAGTGGCTGATAGACAATCACACTTATCTTTCTAATGTTTTAATGTTCTTGTGTTCTTGCTTTTTTAATATAAATCTATGTGTGAGTGCCACACTCTTTCATCCGCATAACCGCTGTTTGTTACGACAGGAAAACGGCAACTTACATGGAAGTTGTTTCTTCACCGCAGTGATCATTCCACACTGAGTGGAAATATGCTTTGGAAAAATCTATACAAAATGGCATGGAACCATGGCATGGTTGGCTACAGCAGCCGGCTGCTTCCTGAGCGACAGGCCTCCTGGAGATGAACAGTTGTGTAGTGAATTATAGAAGAGACACAGGACAGCAGCAGTGACAGGGAATCAAGGTAATCCATCCTCCTAGCCCACAGTGCGCCAACAGCTAATCAGATCTGCCTCAACGCGGTAGGAGAGAGCACTTACTGCTGCTCTCCGTCAGCAGCTCACAACTATATCTACGTGATAAAATGGACAGAAATCTGTTTTTCGTGTCCGGTACATAGATGGGAAGAGCAGAACCACTCAAATGGCCTTGTGCTTCTTTCCAAGGTCACATAGAAATAATGCTTTTGTGATAGCAGCCTGTCATTTGCCAGCCTTGGCCTTGCAGTGTCACGTTACGGATGAGGCGCTGGTTCTGTGGTTTGCTAATGGTCCTCCACCTCGGTCATGTTTTCGTGTTACAACTGAAGTCAGCAGAGTTCTGCCTTGTGCTGATGGGAACCATACACCCAGTAAACAAACATACACTGGTGGTTTAGCATTGCCAAGCAAGATTAGTTTGTAATGAAGATATCTGTTTAATTTCCCTGAAACATTTATTTTACAGTATCCATTTAAGGTAATTGTTTAATTTGCGTTTTTATGGATTATTGTAATGTTTAATGAAAATCATACTTTTATAATATTGTTCAGACAAAATAACCTTAAGCAGAGAAAAAACCTTAAAGTTACACTGCAGTTAGAACATTTTCTTTAATTGTTTTGCTCTTTACAGATGATTTAATAGCGTAATTAAACTCTTTGTCAGATACCTGTGTGTGTCATAGCAAACACAGTACGGCAGTATGCCTTCCAAAAGTCAATACATTAAAAGTAAATTTAGACCCTCCTATTTTTAATCTATGAGATCCATATTAACACATCTTTCAGTTGTAGGCTAGATTATCTAGATATAAGTGGCTATTTTCAGAGTTTTTCTGAGAGGATGGCTTCTGAGGTCATTCTTAGCTATTAGTGCTTGTTTGTAATAAAGGGCCATGTAAATGTCTATTTACAAAATTGCGTTTGAGTGTGTATGTGCAAGGAATCCTACTAATGTTATTATCCAGAAGAATAAGAGCTAACTGTGAACGGATGAGACAGATCGGAAATGGCTCGGTTGAGTACTGAGTGCTAATTTTGAGCTTTGCAAATTAACTGTTCTTTCATAATGTATGTTATGAATTGTGTTAGTGGGTTTGTGCTTTATGGAATATAAACTTGACATTCAAAACGCTCATCACTGTCCCCTGGTGACAAATTTCCACCACTCTCTTTTACAATGAGTACTAGAATAGAACTGGGAATACATTGCCACCATCAGGCCATTTTATATATCGATCTTGCTTATGATACATTTATTATAATACATATTGATTTTATTATTATTATTATTATTATTATTATATTGTTATTATATTATCATACAATATTAAATATCCCTTATTATATGTTAGACTATATACTATAATACAGTAATATTGTATATAATATGGGATATTTTATGCATTATATACCAGAGAGTCTAAGAATCGATTTCTTTATTAAAAAATTGGTATAAAGTTATTTTAATAGTATATCGTTTTATTTCTTTGAATTTGATTTAGCTAGCTTCAAATGTTTTACAATGCTACTATATTGCTTTTTCCTTTATTTATTGTTTTATAATTACATGTACTATATTGCTTAATTTTTTTATCAATGATTTAACTGTTGTTGAAGCACTAAGAAAAGTGCTATACATTACAGATTTATAAGTATTTACTATCATCATTGACCTTTACTAAGTCTACAACAATAAACTGTCATATTGCTGATTACACAAAGACTAAGTTTTGTGACAAATCAAGGAGCAGGCCTACTGTTGATTTTACAGTTTTAGAGCTACTACTACAGTGGCCCTGAGAGGCCAAACGCACTGCAACGAAAACACATGCAAATAGACAAAACACAATCAAATTAAGAAAACATCTACATCAATTCAACAACACATGCGCAGCATTTAGAAAACGCGCTGCAAATTCAGGCAACACTGCACATTACAGAAACGAGCTGCAAATACAGAAAACACAACACATGACAGAAATGAACTACAAATCCAGACAACACAACGGAGGTCCTTTGTTCTTGTGTTATCCTTGCCACTTTTAGGTGTCCTCTGGAAACATTTCCCTTGTGTTGTCTGTATTTGCAGCATGTTTCTGTAATGTGTTGTGTTTTTGTATTTGCAGCGCGATTCTGTAATGTGTTGTGTTTTTTGTATTTGCAGCGCGTTTCTGTAAAATGTTGTGTTGTCTGAAGTTGCAGCGCGTTTTCTAAATGCTGCGCATGTGTTGTCAAATTGATGTAGATGTTTTTTTATTTGCTTGTGTTTTGTCTATTTGCATGTGTTTTCTGAAGTTGCAGTGCGTTGGCCTCTCAGGGCCACCGTATACTACAACTACTACAGCTCCGCCTAGTGGCACTGTGACAGGATAGATAAAAATTTTTTTTAAAAGCAATTGGAATAAAATCAATGTTTGAGTCTGATGATTAATGTTCTGAATATTGCATGCAGGACAAAATTATTATTAGCATTAACAATCATTGTATTCTGTATACATAATATAGACCAATGTGTTTAGATGATATTGATTGGACACAGCTTGTGTTACTCAAAACAAACCCAAGAAAGTGAATATTTTATGGGAATTAAGAGCTTCGGTGACTGACAGAACTAAATAGTGGAGTCAAAATCACCCACATGACAGATCTTAGTTCTTACTTTGATTGTCGGTGGAGGATTGGTCTGTTGTGTGGTCATCCACCCCCACCCCACCCCACTTATCCCAACCCCCATCCCTCCTCCAGAGTAACCTTCAGAACAACAGCCGTATGTATCACTTCAAAGGACCACCTTTTTATTTATGGTTTAGTGGGGGTGTGAACTAGTCAAGTGTCTCCAACATGTATCACATACAGGCTTGTGTATGGCCTTTGTAACATGCTGTCACAGATAATATCGTCACAATCTTTCAATGCAAAGGAGTATGAATATTTGCAGAATGAGTGAATGTGTCCACAATGTACCGGCTCAATTCATGTCTTTGAGTGTTTGATGGCCTTTTTGTTGTTTTGTTTTCCCACCATTATCAGGCAGCACAGGTAGCATGCACATTTCAATTTGCGTTGATTGTTTGTGTAGGTGCTGTAATGTGTTTTGGTAAAAGTCATTGCAGAATTGTTGATATTTGTGAGTGCGTATTTATGGGTAGTTATTATTGGCTGTGGGGCCCTGGGGTTAGTGCAATGCCCTTTGCTATTTCTGAGTGGGAATGTGGAGTCTATTTTCAAGGTTGCCATGGAAACCATTGTATTTGCAGTGGCAGTGATTGGTGCTGCCGGGCGAACAAGAATCTTCTATTTCTGTCATGAGTCAACACCTGAAACACACAGACACATGCGTTTCCACACACACACTTTCTCTCCATCGCTCTCCCTCTCTGTCTGTTTCTCACACACAAACATACACACACAAGCAAACAACATACATACAGACACAATTGTACACACCCACATAAATGCACACCCAAGTATCTGCCTACCACTTTTCCCCTCATACATGCCTATGACATTTAAAACTGTTCATAAATGCCTGTGATTATGGTTTATTTTGTCACCAGCACTCTCCATTAGTTTTCACCATCACAAGGCAAAGTAGTCTTTGAGCGTTTTGTGGAGAGACGAGATTATGCTTTGCTCTGCTCTGTGTTATCCTGGCGGGTATTGTGAAAAAACGTGTTGATAGTCTTGGATAAGTTGATAAAGATGGATGTCATACTTCATAACGCTTTAAGTCCTGGTCGTGCTAAGTTGATGGACACGTTTTTGTTGAAGGGTCTATAGACACTGCAATTTCACCACGACTTACATCTAGGTTTTTTTCAATGCCAGATTATTCCGATAAACGATAAAACTATAATACGTTTCATTACGATGTCATGAAGTTCCGAAAAAGGCAAAATTACTATGTGATCATTATTACAGTCTTATCCTTCGCATTTAAGTAAGAGGAAAAGGCAGTTGTTTTAAGTGTGATGCTTTGCGAAGTAGCATTGATGCAGGGTATGTAGCAGTGTAGTGAGAGTGACTGTATATGAAAACGTCCATCAGTGGCTGTCTCAGCATCTGAGGGAAAATCACCCTGGCAACAGGAGACTAATGCCGCTCTGTGTTATCCTAGTCAGAATGGAATGGGTGATAGTGGACGCCCGAGGACCTGGCCCAATCAATGCCTCCCTGTCTGTGTTGCACCCTTTACAATGGCAACATTTTTCTGTGTTATTACTAAGACACGTAACAACTCAGGTGGCAGGTGTACTGTAAGAGAGAAAGACAAACAGACGAGAGTACATGCTAGAGTTTGTGTGAGAGAACAACATATATTTTTAATTGCATGGAAAAAGTTATGTGGAGTATATGCAGTATATTGTAGTATATACCCTATTCTTAAACACCACGTTTTATTAAGGAAAGAATGTGTATCATAAATCAGATCAAGTGACTTTCTTCAAGCTTAAGAAAGGAAATGCAGCCCCAATGTTTATACATTATCTTAAATTATCTTTTTTTCTGCCACAAATACCTATGGCACATATGGAAAATCTTCATATGAAAAGATTTCTTTCAATTAGATTCAGAGGAACATTAAAAAACGTTTCTGAATTTTTGACTAGTTTTTTGGTGAGATTGAAGCTGTGACAAGGTAAAGTACAAGCCTTTCCCTGGCTGATCAAATTTTCATTTTGGCTAGTGGCTGTGTGTAGTGACAGAAAGTACTAGTCGTCAAAGTATCAAATAAAAGAATTCCTAAACATACCAATAGTACACTCTGCATAATATGCTTTCAAACTCTAAGACCCCTTCTGAAAAAGTAATACTAAATGTTTTTACGTTTTGTCTTTCTGATTAACCTATAAACTACTGTAGACATATGGACACTAGGACCCTGCAGAGATAGTGGCGTTGGTCATATTTCTCTGCCTCCTGCTCCATCTCTGCAGTCACCGTGTGTGAGTGTGCAGCATAGAAGAGAGACTGAGCATATGTATGTGTCTGTGCAAGCGTTTTGCATCAGCAAGGGAGGAGAGTCACCATCTTTTTATCTTAATCTCTTTATTTCTCTGTATAACATCTTTCATTGCTGCAGCTTTAGTCACCAGGCGGAGAAAAGAAGAAAGGCCAGATGTAGGGATGGAAGAGGAGCAAGCTTATAGACTGGCGAGTGCCTCAATACCATTCACAACGCACACTGATTGATGTCTACCATGTAGTCCAGCACTGTGAGCTATCCAGGCTTTCATCCTCAAATCACCAGGGCAGCAGGCAACACCGACAGGAAATGTAGTTTGAACCAGGTACATTGTGGTCTGTATCTACTGCTCTCCCCTCACTCTCTCTCTCTCTCTCTCTCTCTCTCTCTCTCTCTCTCTCTCTCTCTCTCTCTTTTTGTTTGGTGTTATGACTGATATGCATTGTCTTTCTTGTCCTCTTCTCTCTTTCATATTATTCTATTTCTTCCTCTGAGCACATATGGGACAGACCTTTAATTTGATGGTGTTAGCTTTGTGACTGTATGGATTTTGTTATTGATTGGTAAATTAATAGGTGGTAAGATAGGACCAAAGACATACGCAAAGCCTCAAGAGAGAAAAAAGGCACTCGATAGGCAGGATTGGGAGTGTCCTTATTTGTGATTTAGAGACTTCATTGAGTACAGTCATTTAACCGAGGAGGTAAAGTCGTCAGTGTCCACACAATGATTAGCATAGCTGCTAGTTTGGTAAAGGGACAGTAGCCAACTCAGATCCACTGTGGCTTGCTAGGCCTTGTATAAATGAAACATTCAGTGTGTATTTTGCCTTTGAAAAACAGACTACAAACAGTTAATACAGTGCTTTCTTGGGTTTACATCGACAGCATACATGCTTGGAAAAACTCCCACCTTCCTACACTGGCTACATCTAATATAAATTCATTTGGAACATATTTTGAATCTCGCAACAATGACCTCCTGTAGGATAGATGGTAATCTTAGCAGAAATACCTAAATGGAGGTTCCAAAAACCTGAATCATTGTATACACACAGTAAGAGGTTTCTTTCCTGCTTTCCCAATGAATGTTGACTTAATGCTTCTAGGACACATGACAGCAGATAATGTTAATGTGCAAAATGTGTATGCATTTCAAGCCCTACACAATCGGATGTTAGATACATAGAATAATGGAATTGCAATGTGCTTGCTTGTAGAATGGTTAACTCAGGTTTTGACCTGCTGCTTGCCTTATAAAATTGTCCAGTTTGATACATACATCAGATCTGGCCAATAAGGACTGGCCAAAGAAAGCAACAGTATAAAATATTGGCTGCCACAAATGAATATCAATTTGTTTTGCCATTTGTGAAAAATATTTAGTTTAGACTGCTTGGTTTATTAACTGCTTGTTTTTGTTTTCAAAAACCTACAGTTTGAAAAAAAAAAACAGATGCTCTTGACACAGTATTAGTAAATTGATTTGTTGAAGGCTTGCTTGATATAATCTTCTCAGTGACATTACCTTGCCAGAGATGTAAGCAGATGATGAGGCTTGTATAAAATGTCACGCATGTAAATGAATCACTGCACTGGTGGGGAAGTCTGTCACACTAATTGGCAAGATTAAATAAAGTTGAAATCCAAAGCCATATTTGAGAAATCCCCTCAAATGAATAAGCAAAGTGAGTCACTCCTTTTGGTGTATGGGTAACCCATTGTCATCTTACTTTCTTTATTTTTCTAGCAGATTACTTCTACCGCTGGGGAGATGAGATTGTGGTAAAGGGACAGAAATCACAAATGTGCACCTGTGTGACATGCATGTCCCTGACAGCAAAGCAGATTTTGTCTGACCAACTACTGAGCTTCTGTTTCCCAGCCGTAGCCCCTGGTTTTGAAGGATGGGTGATGGGCTTGTAAGTGACCCAGCCTGCCTGCCTCGTTCCATCCTTCAATGGAGCCAAAGTGGAACTCTTCACATCCTCCACAGCCCATGTCCAACACATCTGCTTCCTCTCTACCAGAGGGTTGGCCCCTGTCCCAGTCACTAGCTCTGCTGGCCATGCTGCTCATGGATCTACTGGCTGTGGTAGGCAATGTGGCCGTCATGACTGTCATTGCCAAGGCTCCACAGCTTCGCAAGTTTGCCTTTGTCTTCCACCTGTGCTTGGTGGACCTGCTGGCTGCCCTGGTACTCATGCCCTTAGGGATGCTCTCAGGACGGGCTTTCTTTGGCGAGGTCCTTTGCAGGAGTTACCTCTTCCTAAGCGTGTGTCTGGTCAGCGCTGCCATTCTCTCAATCTCTGCAATCAATGTGGAGCGCTACTACTACATAATCCACCCTATGCGCTATGAGGTGAAAATGACCATGGGCCTGGTTGTCTCTGTGTTAGTAGGAATCTGGGTCAAAGCACTAGCTATGTCTGCATTGCCACTGCTGGCCTGGGCCCTTCAGGGTGGACGAACTCCTCTCCTAGAGGCTGGGGGAGGAGGCGGGGGGGCTGTGCCATCACTTCCTGCTCAAGGTCACAGGCGCTGCTCGCTGCACTGGACGGGGGGAGGGTCAAACCGCTTAGTTTTTATGTTCCTCTTTGCTGTTGTTTATTTCCTGTGCCCACTCTTGGTCATTCTTGTGGTATACTGCAACATGTTTAAGGTTGCCCGTGTGGCGGCCATGCACCACGGACCCCTTCCAACCTGGATGGACACCCCCCGTCGCCAGCGCTCGGAGTCCCTCAGCAGCCGCTCTACTATGGTGACAAGCTCAGGGACGGGCACGGGGACAGGGGCCGGACGCAGCACCCCTCACCGCCCTTTTGGGGGAGGCAAAGCAGCAGCAGTTCTAGTAGCAGTGGGAGGGCAGTTTCTATGCTGCTGGTTGCCGTATTTCACCTTCCATCTGTACTCAGCCCTCGCTGCCAGTCCTCCAGCCACGCTTGCACCCCTTGAAGATGTGGTCACCTGGATAGGATACTTCTGCTTCACCTCAAACCCATTCTTTTATGGCTGTCTTAATCGGCAGATCCGTGAAGAGCTGTGCAAACATCTGCCTTGTTTGTTTCGCAGAGGGACTGGTGAGGAGGAGGATCGTCTCCCTAGCCGTGAAGGATCAATAGAAGAGAATTTCCTACAGTTTCTTCAGGGCACTGGCTGCAACTTGGATCCGCAAGATTCACACAGTACCTCTAGCCCCAGAGGGGAGGCCTGCCACCCCCTGGCACAGTCCCAGCCCCCCCAGCAACAACAACCCATGGCCATTGATTTTCGTATTCCAGGACAGATTGCAGAGGAAACTTCGGATATCCTCGAGCATCACCAGATGAAAAGCAACCATATAATCATGGACAGTTGAAGCAAAAAGACCTCTGATCAAGAGCATAACAAAATATAAAAAAATCCGTCCATTTGCCTCATTACAAAATTGAGACTTAGAGCTCATTGCACTTGCTAAATCAATTTGTAGACTACTTAAAATACAACAGAAAGTCTGTAAAGGCATAACTAAACTGGTAACTTTATGGCGTCTGACCTCTTAGCTCTGTATGATAAATTATAATTTTTGGGAAGTTACTGTTAGTATTGATATTACTGATAATGAGAATGAGTTTTAATTTGTATTTATTAATTATTTGTTTTAGTAATGGGTATTAAAGAGAATTTAATGCTTTCAATTACATTAATTTGGAATTTGAAATTTGTGGACTCTGTCTGAAGCAACATTAGCTAACATTCTTTCTGTTACCTGCTACTATTTCAGGTTACAATTAAATGCAGAATTTGTTCAATTGCAGATATTTTTACATACTGAGTTTGATACTAATTAATCATTCAGTGATTTATGACAGTTTGTTAACAGAAAATAATATTTAAATATTTGAAGATGTGCCTTAGCCTTGGCACTCTGACCAAAAATGTATTATAATGTGTGCACAGTAGTACTGCTGACGGAGTATTATAGGCCAGCCACCTGTTGTTCATAGATTAACCTCTTCAAAGAGGCCCCCTTTCTTTGGTGCTTTTCCTAACACATCCTCTGTGTTTTCCCCTAAACAAGCCAAGTTTATTGTGACCACATTGGGATGTACTGCAAGTTGACTGAACTTATCCTAAAGTTATTTTGGCATGCTGTCATCCACTGTATCTGTCCTTTGTCATACCAAGTGTTTCACCAATATGAGTTTGTTAATTAGAATCAACGCTATTTAATGTATTGAAACAGCATACAACTTAATTAGAGTTGTTTATTCAACTCAATAATCATGATTATGGAATTTATGGAAGTTTCTTGATTATTATTTGTTACAGAACTAATCAACAATAGATAAAAAAATATATCAAATTTAAAAGGCATGTACCAAACTGTGGAGATTGGCCTTATCAACAGGGTATAGAGAAAAAAAGCAGAGAATAATTTTACATTCCTGCTCCTCAGGTTAGTAATTTGTGTATCTGTTTAGGACAAGCCCCCTAAGGGGGACTTTTCTGCTATATAAATGGCACTCAAGGAAAATCTTGTCAAACCTACTTGTATTCAAACTCCAGGATGTTGTGTAGACAAGAAGACTGTGATAGGGAATTGGTCTTTTATAAATAGAAATGTTATATTTGTCGAATGCCCATTGATGCATTCTCTTGTAGTTGTACAAGAAACAAGTATAGCAAAATTAAAAGGTCCAGATGAACTCTGATCACCCAATTTCAGCTTGATAGTATGATGTTGCAATTATGCTTTTTGAAGAAAAAAACATGAAATGTTTTGTAACAGAGTAAAAGCATTAAAATGTTTTATATATTTTCCGCTTTATGTATGTGTTGTTCAATCTGTAAGAGCAGTTGAGTTTCATACAGTCTCTTAATACTCATGTCAATATCTCTGCATAGTATGACATGTTTTTTATTACTTGAATTATTTACAGTGTTAAATAGCACATTTGATTAGAGTTATTGAAACTTTAAAATAGGATCGTGTTTTTGGTAAAAATAAATTAAAATGCAAACCTAACATTTGAGCAATGGGATACTGTTATAATTAAAGTTTCCATAGGTTAGGGATATTACAGGTATGGAAGTTTTACAAACGCTTTTCCAACTGGCCAAAACTAAAGTACAAAATGTGGAAAATGGAATCTTGCTTGGAGATATTTTAGAAGGGATATGAAAGAAGATATAGACAGCCTGGAAGACAACTAGTCTTTAAGTTGAACTGACAAGGTGTGGGAGCTCTTTAATATAGTAGGGGTTTTTGAGGAAGTTGCACTACTAGTTGTTTTTATTTTACCCTGAGGCCATTCCTCAGCAGTGCCAATGTTCTTTCTCTATATTTTTTTCCTCACTGTGATTGAAGCCTGTTTTAAAATTTCATTGGTAAGCGGAGGTGAGATATGCAGTTCAAACACTGACCCCAGGATGACATTTAAACTTCAAAAAGCCAAATCAAGGGTCTGACCTTAATGCTAGAGAGAGAATGATGATGGGATATGGTGCATTTCACACAGTGAAACATTCATGTACCAGGTATGGTAAGTAACATGGAGGTTTAAAGGATTTGGATAAACTATATAGTTTAACTTTGGCCCATTTATCTTTGCATCTACCATCTTTTCTACGGGTCTCTTTAATAATAGATGTGCTTCTTCTATGGAATATCCATACTACGATTAAACAAATGAACCCTAGCCATGTTTAACATAGTCTTAAAATTTGCTCTTACTAAGGAGTAGCGATTAAAAAAAGCAAGTGACAAATCCTATTAAAATTGTTCTGAGCTGAACAGAATTTTTTTTATATAACTTGCTAAATATTAGGTAGGTCGTGATATCAACCAAGCAATGCGACGTTCTACATTACATAATTTTCAGCTGAAACGTTTTTAATAAGAAAAATTACATTTGATAATCCATTGTTTTCTGTCAGAGTAGGCTATTTTCCAGCCCTAGCCAGGAAGACATGATGTGTGAAACTAGGGTAGGTACTCTGGATATGGATGGCGTAAGCTTTGCATCAAGCGGACAATTTGTCAATCGTTTTAGGGAAGTTAAGTGTACGCTAACTTAAACTAACATAAGGTTACCATTACGTTGTCTTTATAACATTAACGTGAACTTAATAAGGTAAAGTTAGTAAGGTAGTAATACCGACTACTTATCTTAGGTTACAAAAAAAAAAAACGATACGATACGATGGCACTCGGTCAGAGAACCCGTGTTTAAAAGCCTTAGCTAGCTAGCTAGCTCAACTCAATGGTTGGACAACGCCTTTTTTTTCTTCCTGCCCCGGTCCTAACGTAACGTTATCAGCTCGTCGGTAACGCACTGCCAGATACACTTTGCTTGGAAATTGTGTCGTAGATGAACATTTTTGACAGATTCCGAAACGTGGCTCGTGGAAAATAAGCATTTGATACTACATATTAGAATGCCATAGAGTTAGCGTAGCTAATTCCATCAATTTATTTTCCGTGTAAATTGTTGCTGTCAGTTAAATATTTTAGGATAAAAATGGGCTGCACATTAAGTGTCGAAGATAAGGCTGCAGTGGAAAGGAGTAAAATGATTGATCGCAATCTAAGAGAGTCTCGAAGAAAGGCGTCTAGTGAGGTCAAACTGTTGTTACTGGGTAAGTATTAACTTTAACTTTAACATTAACATTAAGTTACACGCTATAGCCTTTGCTTTATGTTATCAAATGGTTTGGACTAACTTTTTAAGCATAAACTGACTGATGTTTATTATCGCCAACAAATACACGAGTTTATAGGGCCTAAGCTTCAGGTCAACAAAAATAAATAAATAAGATCACTTAATTGGCTCTTACTTTTCAATTGAAGGTGCGGGGGAGTCGGGAAAAAGTACAATTGTGAAACAAATGAAGTGAGTATATTTCTCACACAATCGTATCTGATAGGCCTTCCGTTCGAACACATGATTCATTTGGATCTGCCTTGGTAGCACAACCATTGTAGAAGAAAACCTTTAGACACCCTATTGTTTTTGATTGTTTTGTTGTTGCTTAACAAGTTTATCTGACCCTCTGTCGACCCTTTACTAATCACTACATCAAACTTAGGTAGGGCCATTAAAAAGCTTTAGCTCTCAGCATTCTCAACAACCAGCAAAATATGCTTCTACTGGCTATATTCTATTCTGGTATCTGTTTACCTCTTTTAGAAGTTCCTACACCATAGTTGTGTTGTGTTCCTTTGGTTTTGTGTAAGAATTAGGCCTACATAGCAAGCTGATAAAAATGTTCTCACTAGTGCCCAGTAACCAAAGGTAAAAGTTCAGCCAACTTCTAGACCTGGGTATTATCGATAAGCCCATGAATTCTTCTTCTTATTAATAAAGTGCTATTTTCTGATTAAGTACCTGCTGTTATTTTCCCGTGGGTCTGATTTGGTTTGTTGTGCACTATTTTGTTAGCATTCACTATACCTACCAAATGGGTAATAGCCAAGTACAGAATTTTTAACTTTCTGCTTCTTTCCCTAGAATCATCCATGAAGATGGATACTCTCAAGAAGAGTGCAGCCAGTACAGGGCGGTGGTTTACAGCAACACTATCCAGTCCATCATTGCCATAATAAGGGCCATGGGCAGGCTTGGTGTAGACTTTGAAGACCCAGTGCGATCTGTGAGTCAGCCTCAATATTATTATTTTTAACATCATCAAATAACGGCATAATATGACTGATAATTTGTATGTAACAATTTCACCTGTTTGTGGTTGTTGCCTTTCTGCTCAATGCATACAGCAATTTAATTTGTAGTTTTTCAAATAGTTAAAGTATAATGTCTTCACATGGGATACCTTATTGTTTCACTCTTTATCTCTTCACCACAGTGTTCATGACAATGAGCGCCCGTTGAGAGGATGTTTTCTTTATTGATAACTGTGCTTTGTTTCCAGGCTGATGGTCGTCAGCTCTTTGCCCTGGCCAGCTCTGTAGAAGAAGGTGCTATGACCCCAGAGTTAGCGGGGGTTATGATCCGCTTATGGCATGACAAAGGGGTTCAGAAATGCTTCAGCAGGTCTAGGGAATACCAGCTCAATGACTCTGCATCTTAGTAAGACATTTGAAAATTTTAACTTGATGTCATTACTGTATATTTCATTTTCACTAACTGAAGACACAACTAATAATTGGTATCATAACATAAAACTAAAACACTTCATTGACGTTTTGCATATTTTGTTTGGGAGGATATTATTCATACACATGGCTACAGTGTATATATTACAACAAAATTAAGAGATTCACCAAATGTATACATTTAATGAACTAATGTCAAAAACTATTTTCAACTTGGAAGATGGGTTACCTCAAAGAGCTCACACTTCCTCAAGTTTTCCTCAACATAGCATGCTCTTAATGACAGGAAGTTATAGGCAGATAAATAAACATGAAACCAATGCAGTGCACAGGGAATATCTATATTAAAAAGTAACAGAGCTTTACAATAAATGTACTTTCAGCTACTTGAATGACCTGGACAGGATAGCCCATCAGAAGTACGTGCCCACTCAACAAGATGTTCTGCGGACACGAGTCAAAACCACTGGCATCGTGGAGACTCACTTCACTTTCAAAAATTTGTACTTCAAGTCAGTATTTACTGAGAACTCGTCACACACCCACACTTTGCTTAATGTCCAATGAGGGCATGGTTAATTACATTTGGTTGAAGTAAATAAATTTAACTTTTTTCTGTCCTTATTTTTTTAAATCCCCCTAAGCAACCGCACCTTTTCTGACTTCACTGTTTATTTATTTTATTTAAACAGGGTAACCGTATAAATACATTAACCCCCCCATTTTTTCGTTTTAGTAAAGCCATAGTTTCTTAATAAGGATCAGGCAATGAAGAGTTGGATTGGAGAAAATAGATAGTTTGTGAATTTTACTAACAGCTGCAAAGTAGTGAAATACATTTGTGCATTGACTGCTTGGCTGTGCGAGCCTGCTTTCTCTCAGTGGACTTCAGTTTAATAACCCTACATTCAGTACCCTATTATTCATTCATCAAACAGTGTTACTGAATGTGCTTTTTCTGAGTTCACATGAATGCACAGCTTAAACAAATGGTCAAGTTGTAGGCTGCTGAATACTTCTATTCAGTAGCATAGCCAATGCAGGTCAAGTCTACCATAACATATAATTTGCTTATTTCCTCTTATTTCTTTTTTGCTTATTACTACGTAGCACACCATCTTACGAGATTGCCTCAGTTGCAAGCTCTCATAAAAAGTTGTTAGTCGTCCATCAACTTGCCTCTGTTTTTTTCCATTTAGAATGGGCAGACTGAAAATAATATAATTAATTCCTCCCGCTCCCTCCCCCTGATCACTGTACATGCACCCACCCTCTTTTTCAATAATGTTTCTAATTTTATGTTACTGTATCTGACTTCCCTGTGTACAGGATGTTTGATGTGGGTGGCCAGCGCTCAGAAAGGAAAAAGTGGATCCACTGCTTTGAAGGAGTCACAGCCATCATATTCTGTGTGGCATTGAGTGATTATGACCTAGTTCTGGTTGAAGATGAGGAGATGGTGAGTTGAACATGACACGCTTACATTTGGAGCTGGTTGTTTTTTTCCAAAACATGTGACCTTGTCGGTATACCTACAGTATAGCAACATTGACAATATATCACTCCTCTTTTTTCCTAGTATGTGCACAATATTGTGCATTTTGTCCGAACAAGCTGGCACTTGATATGTTCTACACCCAGAATGGTTTACTTCCAGCTTGCCAGGACTAGTCCAGGCAGGCAGTAGTGGTTGTTTGGAATTTTGAGAAGAGCTCAGACATATTTTCAGTATTTTGTACAGTTTTTACAGATATGTTGCAGTTATGCTGACTTTTGTCTTAGGGTACCAAATGCATGTTTCATTTCAAAGTAGGAAGTAAGCACAATTACATAATTTAGAAGCTGCCATGTGTAGAGCCTCAGAGCTTGTCTTTTGACTAGTAAAGCGGTTTACACAAATTATTGTCTTAGTCTTCAACAGGCTGAGGTTATTCAGCTATAGTACTTAAGTGTTGTCTCTTTTTGTGGTGGTTTAACATTGAACTGGTTGTAGCAGTTGGTCAGGACATTTACTAAGCAAAGAACTTATCAGAACAAGCTTAGTAATTTTAAGAGTATTTCATTTTGACTGATCTTCCTGTGGAAGGGAGTGATAAGAGTGGGTGAAAATACCAATAGAACTTAAAGCGATACTTAACCCATTTTCGATCTTTTGTTTTTCATCATATAC
>JAPMUY010008038.1:0-60557 GCA_026901105.3 Galaxias olidus
AAGCCGAGTGCTACCAGGACAGCTCCAAAAGTTGGGCTGCACCTTTACCCTTCCGGTCGCCGAGACAGCGGCTGCCTAACAACAGAAACAGGCATTCGATCGTCTTGTCTCTCCGGCGCTCATTGGAAAAACGACCACAGATGAAAGCTGATTTCCTAGAGTTTATGGAGAAGATGCTCAAGAAGGCACATGCAGAAGTTGCCCCACCAGTGCAGCCTGGACAAGAGTGTTGGTACCTGCCCCTGTTTGGCGTGTATCATCCTAGGAAGCCAGATAAGATCCGTGTGGTCTTCGACAGCAGCGCATCATGCGAAGGAGTGTCGCTCAATGGTGTTTTGCTCACTGGCCCTGACCTTAATAATAGCCTACTAGGTGTTCTTATGAGGTTCAGGAAGGAACAGGTGGCGATCACAGCTGACATCGAGCACATGTTTCACTGCTTCATCGTGAAGGAGGACCACCGTGATTTTCTACGCTTCCTGTGGTATAGGAACAATGACCCAACCTCTGACATCGTGGACTACAGAATGCGGGTCCACCTCTTTGGGAACAGTCCCTCGCCTGCTGTTGCAGTGCATGGTCTGCGACGGGCAGCAAAGGAAGCAGAAGTCGACTATGGCAGCGACGCAAGAAGATTCATCGACCGTGAGTTTTACGTTGACGACGCTTTAAAGTCCTTCGGCACTGAGGAAGAAGCCATCAGCGTCCTTGGGAGAGCGCAGAAGATGCTTGCAGCTTCTAACCTCAGGCTGCACAAAATTGCATCAAACCGACCCGCGGTCATCGAAGCATTTCCATCTGAAGATCGCGCCAAGGACGTCAACAGCCTAGATCTCTTTGTCGAAGATCTGCCCGTTCAACGTAGCCTTGGCTTGTTCTGGAACATGCGCATAGATACCTTCACGTTTCAAATCGAAGATGACCAGAAGCCGTTCACGCGCAGAGGGGTACTCTCTACTGTGAATAGCCTCTATGATCCGCTAGGGTTCCTCGCACCCATCACAGTTCATGGAAGACTGATACTCAGGGAACTCACAACGCAAGCAGAGGACTGGGACTCACCTCTTCCCAAATACATGGAGATTGAGTGGACTAGGTGGAAACAGTCACTCAAGGACCTAGAGGGGCTCGAGATACCGCGCCCCTATACGTCCTTCTCCACTGCCGCGCTGAGAAGAGAACTCTGTGTCTTTGCAGATGCATCAGTCAAAGCAATAGCAGCCGTGGCTTACATCAAGGTGACAAGTCACCAAGAACAGACCGAGATTGGCTTCGTCTTCGGGAAGGCAAAGTTGGCCCCTCAGCCCGGCTTGACCATCCCGAGACTTGAGCTCTGTGCGGCTGTACTCGCCGTTGAGATCGCTGAGATGATAGTCACAGAGATGGACACAACACTCGACAACATCACCTATTACACAGACAGCAAGGTTGTATTGGGGTACATCCACAATCAATCAAGGAGATTCTACGTCTACGTACACAACAGGATCCAGCGAATCCATCAATCACCTTGTCCTGGCCAGTGGAAGTACGTCCCAACGCACCTCAACCCAGCTGACACTGGGTCAAGAACTGTGACACCAGCCTTGCTTAACAGCACAACATGGCTCAAAGGTCCAGCCTTTCTCCATGATGCATTTTTGCATTCATCCGAGCTTCAAGAAACTTATGACCTTATTGACCCTGACACCGACTCCGAAGTGCGTTCCCAGGTGGTGACAAATCTCACACACGTTACCAGAGATGTGGTACACCCACAACGCTTCGAGCGTTTCTCCAAGTTCAGCACTCTCCTCACAGCCATAGCGCACCTCATCCACGTAGCCCGTTCCTTCACCCACTCTACCCAGAACGAATGTAAAGGGTGGCACATCTGTCGTCCTACACAGGAAGAGTTGCTGAGAGCCAAAATGTGCATCGTGAAGAGTGTCCAGTATGAGTGTTATACAGAGGAACTTAAGTGTATCAACTCGGGATCCAACATTCCACCTTCGAGCAGCCTGTGGAAATTGCACCCCACCATGGACCAAGATCAACTTCTTAGAGTAGGAGGCCGGATTGGACAGTCAGGTCTGAGCACGAACGAGACTCACCCCATCATCATTCCTGGCCGGCATCATCTCGCAACCCTACTTGTGTCTCACTATCATGAAGCAGTGAAACACCAAGGAAGACATCTGACCGAAGGTGCCATTCGATCGGCAGGGTTCTGGCTGGTGGGAGGCAAACGCGTCATCAGCAGTCTGCTTCACAGATGTATCACTTGCAGAAAGCTCAGAGGAAAGATCGAACATCAGCAGATGGCAGCTCTGCCAGCAGAACGGCTACAAGTAGCACCTCCTTTCACCTACGTAGGTGTCGACGTCTTTGGACCATGGGACATCGTCTCACGCCGCACAAGAGGAGGAGTCTCCAACTCTAAATGATGGGCTGCGATGTTCTCATGCATGTGTTCAAGGGCAGTTCACATCGAGGTGATTGAGACGATGAGTTCCAGCAGCTTTATCAATGCCTTGAGGAGGTTCTTTGCAGTCAGGGGCCCCGCAAAGCAGATCCGCTCTGACTGTGGAACTAATTTCATCGGCGCCTCCCGTGAGCTGGAGATGGACAAGACAAATTCAGGCTTCAATAGTGTGGAAAAATACCTGTACACACAGAGCTGCACCTGGGTATTTAACCCACCCCATGCGTCACACATGGGTGGCGCGTGGGAACGAATGATCGGCATTGCCCGCCGTATTTTGGATTGCATGCTGCTTGAGCAAAGGAAGTCTTACCTGACACATGAGGTTCTCACTACATTTATGGCCGAGGTAGCTGCAATCATGAATGCTAGACCGCTCATTCCAGTGTCATCGGATCCGGAATCGCCTCTCATCCTCACCCCAGCAATGCTCCTGACCCTCAAAACAGGCTCTGCACCTCCTCCTCCGTCAGGCAGCTTTGAGGAAGCAGATCTCCTCAGAGAGGAGTGGAATCGGGTTCAATGCCTAGCAGACATGTTTTGGAACAAGTGGAAACATGAATACCTCAAAACATTGCAGCTGCGGCATCAGTGGCAAGAAAAACGACCAAACCTCCAAGAAGGAGACATAGTTCTCCTGAAAGACAATCAGGCAAAGAGAAATCAATGGCCTACGGGCATTATCACAAAGACCTTTCCAGGAGAAGATGGATTGGTTCGCAAAGTTGAAGTGGAAGTTGTCAAGGATGGAACCAGAAAGACTTTCTCTCGGCCCATTACAGAAGTAGTTCTGCTTTTCTCTACGAAGACTGATTCTGTTCATTGAAGTGGGCTCTTTAAAGACCCCAAGCGGGGAGTGTCATGCCTCTCGAAAATATGTTTCCTACTTTGTTTAGCAGTTCAGTGTAGGTCGTTTATTTTTGTAACCGTAGTGACATAGTACAGTGCATGCTGGGAAACAGGAAGTGATTTTTCTATGCGGTGATCTGCTACAGGCATGTGTGAGCTCTCTCTGTCATCAGCCTCTGTGTCGATCGCTTTTCTTTCTCCCTTTTTGCTAAGGCAACGTCTGTAAGTATTTATCATCGTGTAACATTAAGTTGTTGCTTATTTTCGATTTTGTCATACAAGCTACAGAGCTAAGGTAGCTGAGCCATATTATTTGTTCAGATGCTGTGTATTTTGGTTTGATTAATAATATAGACATCTCATTGTACTGTGTTACAGTTTTACAAGATTCCCATTAAACTTTACGGAAATAAATCTGCTGTGTCCTGGAGTTTCTTGGGAGTGTTTAAGCTGAATGGAACATAGCCCATGACACCTCATCTATCCATCAATCTATCATTGATGGAAATATCGATACATACATGTATATATCTTTTTTAGATCTAGATTTTTTTCTATATATCCGTGTATTTCCATCCATGTGGATATCTTGCTGTCTACCTAGATCCACACATCATTATAAATTAATATTAACAAGAGACAGTGTCAAACATTAAGAAATGTATTTTTGTCCACAACAACTCAATAAAACAGGTCACAGTCAATACCAGACAAAAAATATGGAATTAATAATTATCAGGGCTTTGCTAAATTATCCAAGTGGCTTCCTAATAGATAGTGTTCAATGTTTTCCCTTTTGATGTCTCATCCTGTGAAAAAAAAAAGAGTTGCAAGAATTAGTTGTTTTTATTTCATTATCATTGTACAATATAGGAGGCTTAGTTGTAACACTGTGTTACAACTAACCCCACCGTGTAGAGTTTTTCTCAAACCTATCTAACAGTGGGTTACATGTTTCAGAACTATGCTATGTTTTAGGCAATAAGAAGGTCACTAAGATAATATAAGGTTGGATTCGGTGACTTACACAAGCAACTGAGTAATAAAAAAATAAGTACGATAAAGAAATTTGCTGCCGTCAAAACACTCTTTGTTCCAGATCTCCACGAAAACACATCCAACCTCTCTAAAAATTAGCAGGAGACCGTCAATTGGCAATGTGGTAAATTGACAGGAAGCACACCCTGCTCAACCCTGTGCAACTACGTTAAAAGTCTCTGTTACATTTAACCCCGCGCTAACATGTGCCCTACGCACCCCTATAATTAAGTCATCAGTTTGTCCTATAGCAGGCTGAGAGGGATCACCACAGAACATGTGCATAATAACTACGTTTCATGATTCTATCTCCTTTCTGATTGGTGTTGTTACAATTGCACCCCATCTCCCCTACAAAGAAATCATAGTCATAAATTATTAAGACCCTTTGTTTTATGATTGGGAGCGAGGCATATAGGCTATAACCTTTTTGCTATCTGAGTCACAAGACATCTATAGCACCAATTAACCAAAATAAAATATGAACTCCCCCTTTTTGCCTTTTTCACTCTTTCCATTTTATCCATCCATGAAAAGAGAAAATTTTGAAAAATTATTACTATAATAGAAAATTGCAGAACCTTGGACCCCCTTTGCTCTTATTATACTCTTTCCTGTAGGCCTACAATTAAAAGTTCCGCGTGACTACGCTTTTATAATTTCCGTCTGATCTAAATATGTAAGCTTCTCTTGCCTATCGCCTTACCTTGGCCTCTATCGCAATGTCTATTTGTCAGATATGGTACTGAGAGCACAAATCGGAGAGCTGAGTTTGTTTATACCCGCCCTCTTAGACACGTTGCCCTAGGAGAGGCTGCACGGGATGTATGGTTACACTACCGACACCACAGCATCATAGAACGGGCTCCAGTTATGAGTGGCGGATAGGTGTACTCAAGTCACCGCACAGAAAGGAAAATCATCTCCTCACTTCTGGTAAGTGACGATAGATCCCATTTATCATTCATCTACTGGTTGGTAAATACGCAATTTAGATCGTACTGATCTTACGCGCAGGCTAAGTTTGGGCTAGATGCTTTTGTATTTTCATTTAATTATGATGAGATTTTGTCTGATGTGTAAATGTGAGAAGATATAAGTATAAAAGGTAGATGCACCTTTACCTTTTTATTAGGCCTACATTTCATAAAGAGGTACAATGCCAAGAGTCGAAAGTTGTTTACAATGATTGTATAAACCTGGCTATCATTGTTCGAATAGGAATTGGCCCTCACTGTCTATAATTATGTGATGGGAAATGCCCTGAATAGGCAATTGCAGTTAATTTGATGTATTTGTCCCATAAAAGTGTTAACAGATAAAAAAAGGTCGTTAAGTCCAAATACCAGTAAACCTACATCCTTCTATAAATATTCTGCACTACAATTCACTAACAACCAATATACCAATTATTATGCCTGATGATTCAATATTATTATATGATGATCAAATGGTTAAAGTTAATTCACATCTGGGGGAAATGGTTTGACTTTGAAGAATAGTTCTCAAATCTCAAAGCACTGACACATATAGTTTCTACAAGAAATGTGTGAATTCAGACACAAATTAACTTATATTTAAGTTATTTTAATCTTAACCACAGGATGCATGCCATAAACTATTTGGTTCTGTGCTTCTTCTGTAGGTCCACAATGATCTCTGGTGGATAGGTAACTCCCTCAAGACCAAGATGTCAACTTCAGACTCAGATTACTCCATTGACTGGCTGGCCAGTGATGAAGAGGACGATGACAATGCTATGGGAACAACCACTCAACACAGTGACTTACAACCAAAACCCTCATCAACAACTTCAAGGAAATCTTTTAGACATAACCATAGTTTAAAAAGAGAAAGAGACAGTGATATTTATAGCCTTTGCAATCCGACCACAGGTGAAGACTGTTGTGGGACTGAAACACAGGGATATGACCTTGTTGGACTGCAGAGACAGCCATGTACCTTTTGGCCTAAAAAGCACCATCAACATAGGAAAAGAGTATGGAGCTCAGATTTGAAAGAACGTTTGGAAAAGCCAAAAGCTGAACGGACTCAAAATGATGCACTGTTTGCAGAAAAGGTGAGTGCTACCTTGTTACATCTTAAATACTATGTACGCACACTGGGGCATGAGAAACTAGGTTGGAAGCTTTTTTTAATCTGATCTGATTAAACTCACTTGATACATGGATGATGACTCTTTAAAGTTGTATAATGGCTTGGTTGGCAGTGCATGAAATTCAGTCTATCTCTCTCAAATAACTTTACTTCGTTTCAGATGGATGTTTTAGGAAATATATTTTTGTTTGTCATGTCCGCAACTTCTGCAAAACGATTTTGGACATGTTTGTGGATAGACATACTTGGTTAAATTAAACTGTGTCTGGGTGATTACATTGACTAATGCAATCACAGGTTTCTGTACTTCTTTTGGGCCAAATAGTGAAACATAACTAGGAGAATTTTAGGAATGTAGAGTGATTCATTTGTTCAGTAGTTTAATGTGGTTACAATTTCATACAGCATTAAATGTGTTGTTTACAGTGCATGGAGCTGCAGTGTTACATACAGCCACTGTCTTCGATTCTTCGAGGCCTGCAGTCTGGGAGGTATTCGGAGCGTAAGTGATCCTCATAATCCCAGTCCTTGTGTACAACTGTTTAAACCCTTTCTTTACTATCCTCTTTACTCTTTCTGTAGTTTTAACAAGATTATGTAATAGGGAAGAAATGCTGCTTTTTCCTCTCCACTCTCTTTCTTATTGAGAACTAACAAATTATTTAATTATGGTTTATATATATATTTGAATGGTTCAACTTCCAACTGCAACAGATTTCTTACTTCGGTTCCCAGGTCTCAGCAGTTTTCAGGAGAGTGTTGCGATGGACCGTATCCAGAGAATAATGGGGATCCTTCAGAATCCTAACATGGGGTAGATACAATCCCTGCCTCACCCCATACACAACAGCTTTGCGCATGTCTTCCTGTCTATCTACCAAATAGTATGTCAAGTAGAGTATCTTTCCTGTCTCTCAGCCTTGTATTCTTTCCCAACCCTTTTTCTTTTTTTTCCTTATCTGGTTCAGAGCCAGAATACCTAGCTGTTAGTAAAACACTTTCAGGATTCACACTACCTTATTACTGATTTAAGTGGGACTACACTATATTTTGTAATCTAAAATACAGACAGTCCAGATGAGTTTACAATTCTTAGTAGTCAGACAGTTTGATGTCTAAAGGTACTAAACTGTCCCAGGAATCAACTAATCCAACTAAGCCAAGTAACCTACCTTAGTCAATGGCATGCTTAAACAACTCTGATAAATAGTACTGATAACAAAAAGGCCAAAAAGGACCGTTTTAGAGCTGAAACTCGATCCAAAACTCACTCTATAACACGCTACATTGTTTATTTACTGTCAGATGTATTAAATATATAAGTGTGATAAAACAAAAGCATGTAGCTAGTGTAACTTTAGAATATAAAATATAGGTATATCTGTTTTAAATAAGCGGCATTGTATATCTTTTTTGTAGTACAGTATAGTGGAGGTCATATAAGGAAAGAAAAATAAATCATAGCCAAACCCTGAAATTATCCCTGCAGTTGCAAGGCACACAGCCAATGGGAGAGATTCCCACTCCAATGCACCTCAGAGCAACAAATGCCATAGGTTTTATGCTACCCAGAAGGGAGAGTTGTGCAACATCTTTAGTAAGTGTTATAGGAATGAATAGATATTAAAATAAGACCTTGCTCTGTGGACCTTTTTAATGTCGGTTAACAGAGAGGGATGGAAAGGAAAGAGGACAATAGCCTAGCTAGTGTAACTGTTTTAATTCCCCATCGTGGCTCTAAACCATAGACAACGCCACTGCAGCCTGCCTCTTGGCTTACTATGCTATTTATAGCGGGTGAATGGAACAAGGGCCTTCCCCCGCTGCCACGTGTGGCATGTGTGTGTGTGTAGAGCAATGGAGCAGCTTGCTAGTCACATTTCTCATGTGGACGTCAACATGCTCTACTTGTCCTCCTCAATGGGCTGCATGGGTTTCTTCCGCTGTGTGTTGAATATAAGATCACACATAGAGTCAGGAATGTAGATACACATTATCGATTACAGTTCTACTCTAGCTTATGTATTCAGTCCTGAGAAATCACAAAGTACAATCAGCTTAACCCCATGGAGTGTTTTTATTATTTAAGTGTTATTTATTTTTATTTAAGTGTGGTTAGAGGTCTTCTGCAGGTGTTTTTTCTGCCATGGATGCATCTGCCTGATCGCCATGCTATGTCACTAGTCATGCTCATGGAATGTAAACATAACATACTTTTCAGTGTATAATTATTTAACAAAAACGTCAATTGTCTTTTTTTAAACCTGTTTCAGAGAACGCTACATCAGTAGTATACTGAAAATAGAGGAAATGCTTCATAGCTGGTTCCCTCATGTTAGATCAAACTGTGACCAACTGACTTGCAGCCAGGAAGATGACAGCTCTCCAGCCAAGCAACAAAAGGTAACACCTACTCAGTTATTTAATAGAAATGCTTATGGCAGACAGTTTTAGGTAACATTCCAGTTGACCAATGTGTGTCTGTGTTAAAGAAACCAACATACTCTTTCGCATAGTTTGTTGGGATGACTTGTTATAACAATCTGTTCCTCTCCCACTCTCCATAACAGTACCATGCCACTGAAAGCTCGCCTCTTGGTTTTCAAAACTCCCTGTGCTCCTCTGAAGGTGACCACACTCCCAGAGCCACCACCTACTCTGCTGCACACCTCAGATGGCTCCTCCCCTCACCTATAAACTCCCACAAAACATCTGACCAGAATCTAAGGCGGCCTGCATCACGTGATCCCCAATCTAGCAACAACCTTGAAGTGACCCAGGATAATGCCGTCTCCTCTAGCACTGACACACAGTTGACTCCATCCACAATCCACCCCCACCACAGACGAGGGTCAGCCCCTGTTAAGATCAGCTCGCCCTGCTTGGAAAGACTGCTACATGCCAAGGAGAGCATAATTACAACTAGATCCTTAGGAGGACACAGTAGTGAAAGCTGATCACAGTACTGGAATGGTGGGCCATGGCACAGTACATATAACATTGCAAATGGGTGAAAAACAACATGTTATCCGAAGAGTGTTGATGAGCACATTAATTTATACAGGGCTGGACTGTTGGACAGCATGCAGGCAGCCTTAAAATGATTCCATAAAGTAGAGCTTAAAGTTTGCTTGCCCTTTCAAAGCATGTTTAAAATCATGTTAACACAAGGTAGAAGGGTATGCATGTTCTGAAAGGAGTTTTCTCCTTTGGGCCAATCCTATGGAACGATCAGTCTTCCCAGGCAAATCCAAATATGAGGGAATATGTATTTATTGTGGACCACTTGACTTTTTGATGTTGTACATAGATGATTCCAATTTTGAATGCTGAAAGAGGATATATTAAATACTTATGCCAGTACGAGGAATCCATACCTTAGCAAATCAGCTCAAAGAGTTGATTGCTTTTTTATTTTATCTTTTCCTTTTGGTTTTGATATAATTCTTCTACCTCTTACCTTTTATCAATTAAGCATCCAGTGGTAGTCTCAAGTATTGTGGGAGGAAAGACTATTGTCATTGCATAGACTTCCAACAAATCAAACTGACAGCCAACATGTCAATGGCACTGTGCCTATCACGCATTTTGCCTTGACCTGATGTAATTATATAACAATTACATGGATCGAAGAAGGACCTTACTGACAAGACATCTTCCATCTTTAAATTTCTTGTCATTCTTACCAACACCCTCAACAACATAAAAATGTAAAGAAAAATAAGGATAACTTTGTGTGTACATACTATTTAGAAAATAATCATGATTCATTTCCCCCTTGGAAGGTGGCCTTTTGTGCCATTTTATACTACATAAAAAAAAAAAAATGTTGCTCGATCTTTTTCTTTTTGTAAACTATTCAGATTGCCAATAAAACAATAACATTAAACAAATTTATTCTGAAGCATTTATTGTGTCTTTTCTGCTTTAGGAAACTCAGCATAAGCAATTTAAAAATTAAAACAAAATAAATATGGATATTTATGTAAAACATTTTCCTAATGAAGCATTATACACAATGTACAATATTCTTTTTTTCCACTAGGGCAGAATATTCTATACACATTTTTCAAACAAAATTAACATGTACCTCCATGCAAAAAACCCTGAAAATAGGATGTGGAGCAATGAAAAAAAGAATTGAAAGCCAAGAGAACTCAATGCACTGCTTTTGTGGATCGCGGTCATAAAATTGCTAACAAACCACAAAGTGAAATAAAAACACTGAATCCATAATGTTGCGAGTACATACAGTGCATAAATACAATGCATTAAAAAGTGGCCTGTGTCATAAATGAGTGCCTCTTGCTCAGGAGTTCCTACATTGGTGGAAGTGATGAGAATACACCTCTGAATTCTTGCCAAATGGTCAGTGAGACTATGGTCCATATACATGCACAGTACTTCCTAGATGTGAGTGTGCATGTGTGCTTCTGTGTTGCTTGTTTATATTTTGATCGTGCATTGTGGTGTCAGTAGTCTGTATCAGAGCCTTCAGCATTGTCTACATTACGAGACAGCATGTAGTTGTCCATGTCAATGGAGCGGCAGTTGTTGATGGCATAGCGCAACCTCTCTGCCATGACAGACTGGCTGGAATAGGGAGGAAGTCGCAGCTGGAAGAAACATGTCTGGGAGGTTGGCAAGCTGTCATATGGCTGAGAAAAGAGACAAAGCAAGTTACAAGGGTTGAATATTTCAAGTACCAAATAACCAGATTTGTACACATAAATTAAATATATTTGCTTGAATAAAGATTTAAAAAAAGAATATATATATAAAAAAATTAAATAAACTCTGCTCCCACCTTTCAAATAGAACCACACAAGTGGCTTCTACAATCCAATTGAAACAGAGAAATGCCTGTCGTTTCCTAGTTAACTCACCCTGTCCACCTTCATGATTTGGAACCTTTGGGAGATGTCTGCTGTGTTGGCAGGCAGACGTGAGCGCCCCGAGACAAAGCGCATGAAGAGCACGCGTTCCTCGTTTGAGAACTCCCCCAGTGTTTGCCAGAACCACTGGACCAGGGCATGCTGCTCATCCACCTCGCGGTATCGCACGACCTTTTTCAGCACCTCACAGCAAATCTCTGGCATGCCACAAACCATCTGCTCCAGCTGTTTGGCTGTCAGCAGGGAGAGTAAGGGGACAGGAACGATCCACGACATGCCCTCGCGTACAGCCGCAACCTTTGGAGAGGATTAGGTCAATTTCCAGAGGGGAGATTTTTAAATGAGAATCTTTGCACATGAACATTACATTATTTATTAAATCGAAAGCAAATGACATCAGGTTGATAAGAGACAAAGTAAAGCTGACTTAATAACTTTAACCAGGTAAGTCAGCTGAGAAGAGATTCTCTTTTACAGTGACGACCTGGTCCGACTGGCAGGCAACATGACAAGACACAAAATACATCAACAATACATATACATAACAAATATATAAGAAAAAAAGAGGAAAAAAGAATGAATTGAACTTACTTGTCGATCGATTTCATGCAGCCTGTATTCGATAGCTCGGTCCACATACTCCTTCCTGTTGGAGAATGTGAGGGGGATACTATTTCCCCCTGGGATGATAGGCACCATTTTGCCGTCAGCACTCTGCCCAACAAACGAATCCAGAGGAATCATCTGAGTAAAGAAACACACAGACAAGATTAAAACTCGTAGCATTTTACAATGACCCTGGCAAGTCACACAAGTAACAATGGATCCTTTTCAAACCACAGCCCAATTGTTTATGACACAAATGTTTGGTTCCTTTTCCATTGTAATGGAACCCTTAAATCCCTTCATTGTTTTGAGGCAATAAAGTCCAAGATCTCTGATATAATTCAATGGCTGAGGGACATTCATATCAATCAAAAAACAAAGCTAATATCTATTTTATGTAGTGACGATAAACTTTCAGTAGACATTGTATCAATTCAACGGTTTGATGGTAAGTTTACTTTTATTTTTTGATATCCAGGTACTGAAACGTTTGCTGTAACAGCAGTATTTAGAGCATAGGAGGATTTCTGTGGGCCTAGCCTCATCTTCCACTCTCACATATCATACCCATTGCCCCTAGCGTTACCACGGCAGCAAATGCAGCCCTTTCCTCTCTTTCCCTTGGACCCTCCATCCCATGCTCCAGGAGAGCTCTGGGCCCCCTGCCACACATGTCTTCTGTCTGCACAAGGCTGGGAGCAGAGCCAAGCCTCCAGACAGGATGTGCTGCATCAACACTAGCACTGGCATTACAGTGCAGGGGTTGTGTGGGGATGTTTGGACAGGAGGCAGGCTTTTTTTTTTTTTTGCTGACTGCCCTTCCTTCACAAAAGCCTATCTGCAGGCATGATTGTACCAATAACAGCCAAACAGATAGAAAGCGTGAGAAGAAAGGGGTGAGTGTATCAGCAGAAAGAGAGGAACACCGTGTAGTCCTGTTAAAAGGGCTCTTTAGTTCAGCCATCCTATTTGAGGCGTGCGACTCCGAGGAAGCCAACGGTCACATGGCCAAGTGAATTGACCAACTGTGCTAGCATGCTGGCAGCACTGCCAAAGAGGGTCGTTCTGGCTTTAATGGGTGGACAAACCACGCGCGCTAACCCCCTTCCCTATCTTTATCCCATTAAGTCTTTAACTTCTAAAGATCATTGTGCACTATGTAGCCTACATTCTTTACACTAGTATTATCAAGAATGAATCTGCTAACTCTTTCAGTCAGTTAAACATGCCTCCCTCAACTAAAACATGTGTAACCCCAGTCCACCTCATGGAAATTGTCCTCGGTGATGCCGCTGTCTTCAATGTGAAGAATGCTGTTGAGAGACTGGACGCAGAGCAGGTCAACCTCCTCCAGGTCCTCCAGCAGCAAGGGAATGCAGCACAGCTGCTTCCAGACCAGCGGGGCAAGGTGCAGATCCAGGGGCTTCTTGGTGCGGATGGCCACGCCCATCAGGATGCCCAGGAACTTGAACTGGAGCAGGTGCTCGTCCAGACACGATGACGGGTTCAGGAGGAACCTGGGGACGATGACGATAACGCTTCGATACAGACATTTGACGTAATTGAATGCAAGTTGACGAATACTCTACAGCTTTAAATGTGATAATTAAAGAAATATTTCAATAATAAGTGATAGTATGTAAATGATAAGTGCTTAATTATAAAGGGCAATGTCCAAAGTCCAAAAAGTTCCCCCATTAAGGTGTTGGGTAAAAAAGAAATGGTGGCAACCCTGAGAGGATGCTCTATATCTACAAGAAGTTTGGTACTCTATACAATTTGGTATGTACTAAACAACAAGACTTAAAAAAAATACCTTTCTGTCCGAATACTTAGGGTTGGCAAAGTATAGTATAAGCCTGATGACATTGTGTTACCTTTACCTTCACACCACGATCCAATTAAAAAACAACAGCACATTTTAGGGCATTCATTTTTCTGAGGGAGAATCTGTGAGGTCCTCACCTGTCTCTGTTGTAGCCCACCTCGGCTGTGGCATTGGGAGAGGGAATGAGGAGGTCCACTACTCGAGTCTCCAACTCCTACACAAAAAAAAGACCCTATTCTCAACAGTCATAACAGCCTGGGACATATGTGAGTGCACAAACTTGAAAGCTGATCTTAGTTAGGTTATATAGAGATAACCTATAGTATAAATAGAATATAGATATAGATAGATATATTCTATAGTATAAACAGAATATAGTCAATATTCAGTTGAATTCTAGCATTGGTCCTGACCGTACCTGGCACATTTCGGTGATGGTGTCGTCGAACACTCCCCCAGCATCGTCCGCCCCCTCCCCTACCAGCTTAACCTTCCAGGCCCTGGATGGAAGCCTTAGGTCGGACGCATTCAGCTTCACCACCTGACGGGCTATCTGCACAAAGATTGGCTTACACTTACGCCCACTGTGTATAGCAGAAGAAAGAATGACAGAGAGAAAGGGGACAAAAGGCAGGGGCGATGATGACGAGCACAAGATGGAGGAGAGAGGAAAAGACAATCGTTAGATTACAATGGATGGGATTTAAACATGCGGAGTCACACATCTTGTTGAGCAACGGACCGTGTGGAGATTCTCTTGACGGTGATCTGGGGGCCGTAGTTCTTTCCCTGCACCATAGTTTTACCGATGGAGCGCACCATGGGTAAAGTGTACACTCTGGGGGCCAGCAAAGGTCTCAACTGGCCATGGACAATGCCCCACGTACCGACATTGTAATGAGAGTTGCAGCTCTGGAAAAAGCATAACAGACACAGGTAAACGAGGCAGCATGTATCTGCAAGCTCTGCTTATTTCTGTGCGTGTGTGTGTCTGTGTGTACGTCAGAGACAGACGGGTGTGTGCATACCAACACATGTCTATGTGCGTGGCTCACCTGGTTGTTGGGGCTGAGGTTCAGCAGCCTCCAGGAGGAGTACATGAGGTCGGAGAAGTGGTAGAGGAGACGCAGCCTGGCTCTCACAGCCTCCATGCTCACCTCTTTCAGAGTGCTGTACTGGGGAGGCACTGCTACAGGGAGACCCAGCTGGAGAGGCACAGAGGAACCTGACATAGTAGAATGAGAGAAAGAGAGCCACAAATGAGAGTTTGAAAAATTATGTTTTACCTCACTCTTTCCACCTCAATCTTTCCATAAGTTAATTATCCACATTGTTTTATTGTGGTCTTAGAAAAACTAGGATCCAAACTTGAAATGTGCTTTGGTTTCTGACCTGGAGCTCTGGGGGGTACAGAGGGGGCCGTCCAGGCTGCACTATGGCATCGTCCCGCAGAGATCTGGTTTATGTTCTTGCCCTGTAGGGCTGTGGCTAAGGTGGGCTCTCTCACATGGTTGGTGTGACCAAGACCCAACTAGACAGAACAAAATAAAAAACATGGGTATCAGCCATTGAAAGAAAATACCAGCAACCAATTATATGGCAGAATCATCCCAAGCACAATCGATAGTGGATGCAAATCGGGACATGCTAATAAAAAACAGAACAAAACTTTGTCTTTATGATACCTGTCCTTCAGAGTTGCTACCCCACGAGTAGACGTCTCCTGTGGAGGAGAGGGCCAAAGTGTGCTCAGCTCCAACAGCAATATCCTGGATAAAGATCCCTGACAAAGCTGGCACCAGCTGGGGGCGATTGTGGTTCCGTGCCCGGCCCTCGGGTAAGCCAATCAGACGGTCTGCAAATTGAGAGGAAAGGTTTGATGAAAAATACTATATTGGTGTGTTGTTTAAGTTACACCTGGAATGTGTATCATTAACAGTACCCAATAAATGTTTTATTAGTAAAATATGACTTCTAAAAATAATGGGATCAGTTCCACCAGAGCTACCTGGCAGTTCATAACTACTGTTGGATATGTTGGATTGTTTATACTATACTCAATTATACATTGTTAAATTGTGTTCATTGTTACTGTTAATTGTAAAACATTCTCAATTGCTTCTTACCTTGACCAAATGTGTAAACGTTACCATCTTTGGTTAGAGCTACAGAGAATTGCGTGCCAGCAGCCACTTTCTTGATGCCGAGTCCACAAAGGACATCCACTTTCTGTGAAACACAAAAAAAACCACAGATTCATACACATTGTGATAAATACAAACATGCTTTTACCCATGGACTGATAGTTCTATTGAGGCTGCATACCTGTGGCGAGGATTTAGCAGTGGAATTTCCTAGTCCCAATTTCCCATAATCTCCATCGCCGAAGGCCCAGACCATCATCCCATCAGCTGAGGCAGCTAGGGTGTGATTCAGACCACAGGCCACCTAAAGTAGGGGATGTAAGGTATGCCTATGATAGCCTGAAAATATATATAAAACCTTCCAAACCAAAACCTCCAAAAGAGGTCAATATCCTTAGCCTATAGTGCGCTGCAATGATCCACAGGGTGTTTTACCTGTCCGACCTGGTAGCCCTCCAGAGCTGTGACCTTCTCTGGCAGTTTCTTGTTGGAGGTGTTGCCCAGCCCCAGTCTACCATAGTCCCCGTTCCCAAAGGAAAAAAGTTTCCCATCTGCTGTCACCACTGCTGAGTGCTTAAACCCACAAGACATCTGGACGGAAGGAGTCAAAGGGAAGAAATAATGAGCATTCTTTAGCACAGGGCTAAACTACACACCAAAAAAAAGTCAACAATCCAAGTCATTGTTGTAAAAGCACTTTGTAACACGGTCAAGTGAAGTGCTATACCAAAACTAAAGGTATCATTATTGTTATGCCTTGAGTCAGACTGACCTGAACCACTTCCTCTCCTTGCAGGGCTTCTATTTGTCTGGGTCGGCGCTGGCGGTCACTGTTGCCATGGCCCAGTTTACCGTAGTCTCCATCCCCCCAGCTGAACACCTCACCACTCTCTGTCAGAGCCATGGAGTGGCCGTCACTGCCGCACGACGTCACCAGCTGGGTCACCACGAAGCCTTTGTTGGACATCACGTTACAAAAGTCACAATAAAATTATCATAAGGAACAAAGAAGCAACTCATTTGACTGGACAAATTATTTTCAATAAACACCTGCTACTCCAATGAAATTCTCACAGAAAGGATTTTTTCTGAAATAGCTGGGAATTGTGCATCTATAGTTTGGTCCAGTATCATCAATATGTTTAATACTGTCTGCTTATTTAAATGGAATACCTTGAAGGGCTGAGATGACAGTAAGAACGTGGAGGTCATCAGAGTTGCCCTGGCCCAGGCGGCCATAGCTGCCTTCTCCACAGGCTAACACTGTCCCGTTAGCCTGGATGACAAAGGTGCAGTTCTGCCCACACACCACCTACAAGAGGGGAGAAAAGAGGAAACATCCATTAAGAACAATCGGAAAACAGTAACAATTTGTAAGCGACAATATGTATTGTTATGTGTACAAGTTTTGATTGCCTATGTTCTGTTGTATAAGAAAAAAAGTAGTACTAAACTAAAATCTTAAACCTGAATTTACAAAACGATGGTAAGCCTACAATTCTGCTATTGTAAACAGTAACAAATATTAGCTTATTTAGTAATATCAAGCTAGTTTATGAGGATCATTGCTCCCCACTAAATGCACTACATAGTTGAAGTGAGCCTGTGGAGAGCATAGGGTTGGAACAGCCGTGATCCAACTTTAAGGTCAAATGAATAGTTTCTGACCAGAACAGTTATATACAGTATGCTGGTAACAGGGTTTCGTAATGTCAGTCCACTCCCTCTCCCAAGACAGATTACATAATTGATTGTCATCAGAAAAATTGGGTTAATGTTTCAAAGTTCCAATAGTTTGTATGGATTGCATTTCATACCTGCTGTGCCTGGGAGAAGGATATGGCTATGGTTGGCACCAGCATGTTTCTGCCAGCTTCTGCTAGCTGGCCATGGCGCCCAGCGCCCCACAGGTACATGTCACACTTCCCTCCCAGATGCCAGTCCTGTCAACAAGCACAAAAAAGTCAACCCAATATACAGATGTTTTTTCTTCTCATCAATTCGATACTAGATATTAACTACTGAACAGCTTACCTCTGGTCTAGAAATGGCCCAAGACATGATTTGTTCATCCATTCCAGATAGCCATTTACTGTTGTCCTGTAAGAAGAGACAAAATGATATATACATGTATATACATATATATATATATATATATATATATATATATATATATATATATATATATATATATATATATATATATATATATATATATATATATATATATATATATATATATATATATATATATATATATATATATATATATATATATATATATATATATATATATATATATATATGTATGTATGTATGTATGTATGTATATACACGTTTGGAGTGTCATCTTTATGCAGGCCTTTTACCTAATGTAAGAATTCCATCATTCACTCAGAAAACATTTATTTGCAAAGACTCTAGCCCCATTTCTCTCTCTCTCACCATGAGAAGTGCCATCTCGTGCTTGGGCACAGGCTCCAGGTCGGGCACGAAGAAGGAGTCGGGGAAGGTGGCACCCCGTGCCAGAGCCTCGGCAGCCTTCACGGTAGTAGAGAAGCCATCGAGCCAGGCCCACTCGCTGGCGCTCCAGACAGCGGTGTCAGACTCGAGGGGGCAGTGTCGCAGGTGAGGGGGCACCGGGGCGAGACAGAGAAGCTGGTCTAGATGGAGTCCCACGGCCAGGGAGGCCAGGCACTGCATGTAGGGGCTGTGGACTAGCTGCTCACCACACACTACATGGGGCTGGGGCACAGACAGGAGGAGATTTCAACACTAACAGCAGTTTTAAAAGATACACAGCTATGACATAGATAATACATACACCACTGTAAGTCAGCTGCATTACTAGTCAACAATTTTATAGATTACATCATGCAAAGGTCTCCTTTAGTTTGACGATATTCATTAATGCAAATACAAAACATTTGTGAGAAATGTGTTAAATGGTTACATGGGTAAATGGTGAGTACCCAAACTTGCTGACAGCAACTGTTTTTTTTTAAAGGCTGACATAATCTTAAGCATTGCACTGCATAGCTTGTTGTCACCATTTAAAAAATTACTTATTTTAAAAGCAATAACCATAACAAACAGCAAAAAGAAAACACTGTACAAAGTATTCGTCCTGAACTTTAATCATTTAACCGCCAGCCAACTTAAGACAACAAAAATACGGCGAAAATTACTAGATAGAAGCAAGACGAATGTTCAGTGAGCCCCACCTTCTCATAGACATACTGCTCCTGCAGCATGACAGGCAGCCTCTCCAGGAAAGCCCTCATGCAGGGGGCCATGTTGAGTCCCACCACCCCCTGCTTCTTCAGCGCCATGCGGCAGGTGGCCAACACATGGTGGGAGGCCATGAAGTCTGGGGAGCAATTCAGCACCAGCACATCCTAGGAAACACACACATTTTCAAAAAAAATTTCTTACTGCACTTCGTCCTAGTATGTTACTAGTATACATTCTTCTAACTAATTTCTTTGGGCAAGAAGCAGACTCACCTTTGATCTGTTTGAGCAGATGGCAACTCCCACGTCTGGGATCCAGACAATGTTTTGGACCGCCCCTGAACCTGCAATGACTGTCTGGATCACTGAGCCATCCTGCAGGACACATATAAACATGCTCATTGACCTGAGTCAGAAGGTATTCAGCGGCACTGGATTTAAAAGATACAACATAGTTATATAATTGTCTATTCTGTCAGTTAATTTTGTTTGTTTTAGAAGAGAACAACAAGATATCTAGTGGTTATGGTTGCTGCTGTGTTTGTGTCTCATGACATCCATGGGTCTGTGTAGCACTGGCCCAAAATTCCACCCTCGCACTTTGACAAATAACAAAAAAATAACCCGTAAACATAGGCTACAATATCATGGGCCTTGAAAGTCTGTATCGTGGAAACAGAAAGAGAATGGTCTGTTGACATTGATTTGCAGCCTTTCTAATTGCCCATAAATGGCTACAATCTCTCTGTATACCATGTGTGTATGACTTTGTGTGAGACGATAGATGAGCGTGTTGAGTCTCTAACCCGTAACGACCAAATGTTGACCAGGCCTCCCACTCCCCCAGACACCAGGGCAAGGCCATCTGGGCTGAAAACCACCGCCTTGACCGGTGTGATGTGGCCCTTCAGCTGGAACACGCACAATGCACCCTCTGACCGCTTGGAAGACTAAATGAGAAGGGGAAGACACTTTTTGACACAACAATACAGCCATCAGGGTTCAGTTAAGATTACAGTGGTCCAGTGTAAGAGGTACAGTAGTACAAGTCAGTACCTTGAATTTGGCTTTAGGTTCACTCTCCCACCATTCCTCTGAGTTTGAAGAAGTGGTTTCTGGGAAGTCGGAGGCTTCTTTAGGTACGGTCCAGACTGACACAAGACCATTCTGGCAGCATCTATATAATACACAAATCCACACACGATATTCCCGTATATTATATACATACTGTATGTTCTGCATGTTTAAAAGCGACTGTGGTTGCACTTTTCAACCATTCTACCACTTTTTATTATCATATCTGTACGTACGTGGCTAGCATGTTGAGGGGTTTGGGGCCATGTCCAGGCAGGCTGCACCAGGCCACTCCGTTGACCAGAGCAGGGTGGACCAGACTCTGCAGACAGCGCCAGCCAGAACCAGAACAGGAGCTGGACCATAGCTTCACAGTCTCTTCTTTGGCACAGGTCAGCAAAATCTGCCCACTAGGGTCCCACTTCATACAGCTGATGGAATCCTGGGAGGAGCACAAGCATGAACAACATAATCTACATATCTATATATTTACAGTATTATGAAACCCATGTCATAATGGGCTTCACTTATAGTATTACATAGGTATGCACGAGTCATGTTGAGTTGATTTACCTTATGTGCATCAATGACAACGATGGCTCCTTTGTCTAAAGGTTCTTTGGATCCGATTAGCAGCTTCCCATCCGCGTAGCCAACAGCAAAAGGCTTATCTTCGCTGTACCATGCAATGTGCATTACAGCCACTGCAAAACATGAAGAATTACAAAGAATACATTAGATGAATGAGATACAACAAATGACAGAAAAACAGCCATGTAGATTCTGAGGAAAATCGCAGAGCTTGACTTAGATGCCTTCTACATCCCTAATAATGGATTGGGGCACGTGCACACGCGCTATATTTGAAATGACCTCAGACAGTCCAGGCTTACCATCCTTCCTGTAGCAATGCTCCAGCTCAGTGCGCTGCATGTCTGAGCCTTCCAGCACCTCTATGAGGCCCAGAGAGCCGTCCATGCGGCCCACCAGCAGGACGTCCCTGGGTTCACCACACCAAAGGGACACAGGCTCGCCCTCAGGCCAGGCCAGGGCGGACACCCAGTGGGGCTGGCTGTCAACAAGATCTTTGCCACCTTTGATGGAATAGGAGATGATGTAAGTGTGCCCAGTCGGTGTATCTGACTTACCAAATCTCGTTTGATCTACTGTAAAATGGGCTAAATATAAGGCATTTATAGCCGTGGGTAATAGTTGAGTACATTTAATGCGAGTATAATGCCATACCATTAACATGCCAGATGTTGACCATTTTCTCCATTGCTGCAGCCAGATATTTGCCGGTGACACTCCAGGTCACCAGAGACAGGCTGGGTTCACCAGGAGAACCCAGGGAAGCAGATCCCTGCTCTGAAGAACTCTCACTGCGCACAAAGCAAACGTTAGGAAAAGTGTCAGAACACTGTTGAGGATGAACCACTTTATGAGGTCAGAGAGGAAAATCTCTATTATTGATTAGAGAGAGGCTTACGCCTTATTGAAGACGCAGGTCTGCTGGAGGGTGTACTGGCTCTTCGACACGTTCCACACTCTGACTGTTCCATCATTTCCACTGGTTGCCAACAGTCCTTTTTTAGCGCACCAACTGCACATGATGACCTGAAGAGCGAGCACAAATGTCCAATGACTAACCTTGTCGACAGACAGCTTTAAAATACCATTCACAGCTCAGAACCCTCGTATGAACCTTCACCCACCCTGCTCTGGTGGGCCTCCAGCTTGACTAAAGAGCACTTGCGCAGGTCGCCAGCCATGTCGGCAAAGGTCTGAGGGCGGCTTTGGTTGTCGCGGTCGTGTGCAGCCAGTGTGCGGACTAGCTGCTGGGCGGCCCACTGGCGATGCTGCGAGGAAAGCCTGGAGGACAAGCAGCAGGCCGCCAGAGCATTGGCCAGCTCCAGAGGGCCTACAGCGGAGGGATTATATGAAGGATGGGCATACAATTGCGCAATTAAACCTGCTAGAGCAAAACAAGGTGAGAAAGACGGCCCGATGAGTGACAGGGGAAACAGAAAGACAACATACAGGGGCAAACAGAAAGCAAACAAATAAAACTGAAATGGTGAAACAATGACTAGCTGACATGTTATAAAGCCTTATTGCATAAACTGAAAATACATGCCACAACCACAATGAAACAAATGATCTATAGTACACAGTTAATAATCTGAAAATTATCTATTGCATTCCAACAAATAAAGCTGATCTACATTCTGCACAAAAATCTACAGAATATTATCACATCCAATGACAAAACAAGGACAAGCAAACAAGACATAATACACCCCAATATAAAGATATGTTGATGACCGCGTTAGCGATGATTTCCAACAAACCTCTTTTCTCTATGTCTGTCTTGTCATAGTTGGGCCTCAGCTTAGCTCCTTTGTCAGCCAAGAGGGCCACAAGCGCTTGGGTGACCACAAAGTTGGGTGAGGTCACTAGCTTGTTCTCCTCGGCCACACCGCGCAGAAAGCTGGGGAGGAACCTTCTCTGGATAGGGTCATCCACTGTGGTCAGGTTCATTCCCGTGGCGGCCGAGATCAGGTTCTACAGATGGTGAAAACCAACATAGGGCCCAATCAACAAGAGACTTGGTTAATAGAAGACTACCGGCTCAGAACAAATATTCTTTTGAAGGCACAGAATCGAAATCTGGTGTTTGGCATTAACCATTGTGAGCTTACCTGAGTACAGAGTTGTACCAGCAGTTTTGCAGCGTTTGGGCTATTGGAGGCCAGGCAGCCTACGGCTGTGCTGAGGTAAGCCAGGCAGGAGATGGGCTTGCTGGCCTTGGTGGCCCCACGTGGGCGCTCTGAGCCTCCGGAGCTCGACATGGGGCTGGTGGACAGGCCTGCTCGACCGGCTGCAGCCAGACACATCAGCCTGACCAGAGTCCTGATGTCGGTCAACCCTAGAGATTCCAGACCGGCTGCTAAGCTGCAACTGGAACCACTAGCAGAGAGAGAGAGAAAGAGAGAGAGAGAGAGAGAGAGAGAGCGAGAGAGAGAGAGAGAAATCAAATTATCAAACAAAGCAAAGAGTCATATTTGGAACATTGGAATCAAGAAACTAAAACTCAAAGCAGATTAGACTGTTACCATTCCCTAAACAGAGAATATAACTTGGCTGAATATCTCTCCAATGTCAGAGATATTAAGCAGAGGCAGATCCTTACCAAGTACAGGCTAAGTGACCACCATTTGGCAATTGAAAAAGGGAGATTTAAAAAAAAGTCATGGCTTCAAAAAGAGGAAAGGATATGTGGTCACTGCAAGACAGCTGAGGTTGAGACAGAGATGCACTTCCTTTTAACATGTGAGAAATTCAAAAACACAAGACAGCAATACTTTCCCAAATTTGAAGTACTAATACCACATTTTTATAAACTAAATGACAACTACAAATTCAGAACTCTCCTAGGAGAGGATAATAATGTGGCAAACCTTGCTGCAAAGTACATTTATGTGTGCCACAACCTGAGGGATAGTGAGTGATCAACATACACACACACACACATGCACACCACACACACACACACACACACACACACACACACACACACACACACACAAACATTACACACACAGAAACAGATACATTAAACACATACGGTACATGCAACACAACACAAACAGGGAAACAAGTGATGCAGGATGGCCTTATTTTGCACCGATTGTGTGCACTCTCACACACACACACACACACACACACACACACACACACACACACACACACACACACACGCACACAGACATAAAAATTACAATTCAGAAACAGATACATTAAACACATACGGTACATGCAACACAACACAAACAGGGAAACAAGTGATGCAGGATGGCCTTATTTTGCACCGATTGTGTGCACTCTCTCTCTCACACACACACACACACACACACACACACACACACACACACACACACACACACACACACACCCAACACACTGCATTTAGTTTGTACTGTACCTGAGTATTAATGTTTTTACACAACTGAATTTGTAATTGTTTCATTATTTTTTAAACTATCTGTCTTTTTGTGATCTATGCAAACCAATAAAAAATTATATTTGTATTATTTTGTAAACTGCTTTGGCAATATTGTCTACTTGTGTACAGTCATGCCAATAAAGCATTGAAATTGAAAATTGAAATTGAGAGAGAGAGAGAGAGAGAAAGCAAGAGAGAAAACACAGTCAGAGGACATATTGGCTATATAGCAATAAGCCCACAGTCAAAGGTTGATATAAAATCTCTTCATGTTTAGTTTCAAATCTCATATTGTATTTCAGATTGACTAAGTTATCATTTTAACCATATAATAGTTTTTAGGCAGTTTATCAAAAGAGTGTTACTCTCATTCTATTCTGCTGGCACTGTTACCTGACAGACAGCAGGGACAAGGCTCTCATAACCATGGTCCTGGCCAGCAGCACCTGGGCGGCGGCCGTCACCCTCCTCAGGGCCATGACACGGTCATGAGGGTTCTGGAGGGCTGCTGCCTGCTCCCCAAGTGTCACTCTGCCTGACGAACTTTTCTCCACTGAGCCATGGCAGCCTGATGAAACAGACACACACATCCTACTCCATGCTACACGCAAAGACGTTGAAGAAGCAATTTCGTGCATGCAGGTAACTTCATTCTCTTGCTTTTCTTGACATCATATTGTAACTCAAAATTGTTTTTAATATCTTCTTTCATTGCTAATGAATTGACGGCCATTCATTTTTGGTTAAAGAATCTTTAACATCTTTTTACAGTAACTGAGTGTCAATTTGGTAAAATATCTGGACTGTTTGAGTATTTATGAAGGTATTTTTTTAAAAGGCTCGAGCCTTTGCCCCTCACCTATCTGCAGGAGGGTCTCTTCCATGTTGTTGGACGCTGTCACCATGGCAACAGAAGCCCCCAAGGGGTCACTGTCAGGGAACTGAACAGCCTCGGGGACCACCCTGCGCTCGCTCAAACCCAGAGGCCCTGCCAACAGCTCAAACTCCTCCTCTCCAGTTAACTTCTCCTCCTCGTCCACATCCAACATGTCCCAGTCTTCTTCAGGGTGCAGCACACAAACAGACTTTGAGTTGAAGGTCAGCTCTCTTTTCAAAACCATAGTATGCAAGCTGACATTCATTTGACTTATGTAGGGAAGCAAATCTCATGACGCACAGCCCATAGGTGCATGTTTCTATGATTGTACAAAGAAAACCACTTAGATGGTAACAAACGTGCTATTTTTAGAAAACCCTTACCTTCATAGACGCTGTCTTGCTTTCCCAAGAGGTCAGGAGCCTGCCCTTTGTATCTGAATACATCAAATGGATTATGTAAGTTTATATCAGAACACTTTCAAGACATAGCATACCTTTGGGAATCACATTGAAATTGGTATTTTAACTTTAAGCAATGTATCTCTGCGAATGTCACCTTTCCACTATGGGAACTTTAGTCTTGCTCTTGACAGCCAGGTACTTCTCTCTGCAGCTGCCACAGAGTAAGTAATAGGGGTTGCCACTCCCGCACTCCCCTCCGAACCAGCCATCCACGTAGGAGCCGTTGCTCCGGTAACCCTGCCGGTTGGCACTGCGGCTGCACCCCGGGTGAGTCTTCTTCATGTGCTGGTTGAAGTTGGCCACGCTGGCCTCGCACAACTCACACACCACCACCTCGTCACGCTCCTCTGTCTCACAAACATGCTGGGAGGAGGTGTGCAACACGGATACAACCACAAACAAACACACATACACATCCAATACAAATGGGTTAGGATTCAACGCTTGTGTCTCACAAAAGCAAACACATAATACCTGTAAATAATAACTAAGAATAAAGTTACCATGAATGCTGTGTTATTGACATGCTGCCATCGGTTGATATACATTAACAATATAACCATCTCAATTCCATCTCACATGTCCCATCACCATCTCAGTTATTGTTAGTCTGTTAGGGTTAATGCATAAAATTCCATATTGGGTGATAACATGCTTGCTACAGTGAGTGGGGGTCTTCCACCTAAAGCGTGGTTAGCTTTTGAGCGTGTGCGTGTTAATACGCTGCTTGAGTGAGAGAGTGAGAGACAAAGCAGGTAAGAAAAAGACAGCAGCAACCGCCACGCTGCGTGCTCACACACACCCATGTTGGCCAGTCCAGTACCTCCGGGATCCACATTCCCAGAATGTCTGTGTCGCTTGCCAGGTCCTGGCCAAACATGGCCTCCATGGTTTCCTCGTCCAGGTCCATCTCCAGCTCCTCGTCCAGGTTGAAGTCGTATAGAGCCCCGGCGTCTTGCTGCTGCTGGAGGGCTGAGCCCTCCCGCCTGGACTGGCTCCGGTGGGCCTGCACCGAGCGGTACAGCCCAGCTGGTCAGGAAAGAGGAGCGAATGCAGAACAAAGGAAGGGTCAGAGAGCAAAAAGCTTATTTAGTTGTCAGTGACACCGTAAATATACACTGCATATTGGATACACATGAAATTATTAAAGTAGGCAATACAAATTAAAGTGGTAAGACAGATGCCTGAGGTTTGTATAGTGGTGGTCTCACCAGCACGGGCCAGCAGCGTGCGTGCAGCCAGGTCAAAGCGGTGCTTCCTGCTGACGGCTAAGCGACCCCTAGGAGTGGGACCACTGGAAGCAGATGCACTCTCCTGGTCAAGTCCATCAGGACTTCATTGCCCAACAAGAAACACAATTTAGAAATGTAGTTTAACATAATTACTAAAGAGACCTGTTTAAGAGACCAAATTGATAACTATATCTTTCAGGCCCTCTTTGGTCTTCTGTATAACAAAATAAATAAAACATTTAAAAAGACAAAAGTATGACACCAAACCCATACATAATTTACAGACATCACCACATTACAGTATAGTCAAAGCATGTATACATATATATATGCCCACCCATAGCGCACTTGTAATTTAGCCGCAAGGGCTTCCGTGATCTGGCCTTTGCTAAATAAACATATTCCTTTTCCAATTTCTGAACATTTCTTACTCTGACACATTTGGACAGATTTTCTTTGATCTCTGAGCACAGAGTCGGCGCTATGAAGCGCATGTGTTTGTATCAGTGATCCAGCGCACTAGCATAGAGCGCTCTCGTGCCTTCAGTTGGCGTGCTGCCTGCAAGTTTAAACTACTTGATGTGGAAAGCAGGGAAAATGTATCTAATGCATTGAAATTGTGCGTTTTCTTTCTACTTTTTACATATTTCAATGGCATTGGTGTACACGTTATAAACAGTATGTAATCAAAATCGCTAATGAATAATATTTAAATAAACTTTAGGCAAAAATATAAATAAATAACTGCAGCTATATTCGAATACCCACATAATTTTGAATAATCAAATATTCGAATAACTGTGCCCATCCCTACTCCAAACACAGCGAGTGAAATTTTTAATTGGGCCATTTTGTCCTAACAGTCATCGTGCTAGTTAGTGTACCTCTCACTGAAGCCTTCCTCCATCTCAGCAGCATCTGCGTTTGGAATGTCCCCTGGGGAGCCTAGATAGGAGTTCCTCTCTCCCAAGGACTTGGCTCCTCCTAAGGCCATGGCCCCAGGGCAGGATTCAGTGCCTCCTCCTCCTCCACCACCACCAGAGTGGATGTCTTCATCGTCCTCGTTGCCTGGGTGTTCTATCATCCACATGGCCAGCACCGTGATATTCTGAGCATCTGCTTCTCCCCGAGCACCTTGGAAGTTAAGATGTCAAATGTATCTTTACCTCGAACTCCATATTTAATAAACAATACTAAAGAAATCCATAAAGTATCTTGACAGCGCTCCCCATCCCACTGACTGACCTGTTGCCTCCAGAGCCTTGGTGATCTGTCGCAGGGAAAAGCCCATCTCCAGCAGGGGCACAGCGATGGCAGGCGGTGGAGGGGACGTTGACAGTCTGCTGCTCGGGTCTGACAGGGCTGTAGGTAACAGAGTAACACACCAATAAGTTTCCCTCCAAAGAACATCGAGAAAGCACATTTTCTCGAGTAGGGTGAGTCTGTGTGTGTCTAATAACGTGTGGAAAACGTACAAGTGCCTGTTCGGTTAGCCGGCCTGGAGGGCTGGGAGTCAGGGGAGGTGAGGCTCTGTCTACGGCCCAAATCCTCTGATGGAGACGTGGGCAGAGATGACACAGGCGGGGTCTGAGCTCGCCTGGTGGGCAGCAGAGTTGTAGTTGGGTAGCTGGAGAACATTTGCCTGTGTCATAAAGAAACAAAAAAAGAATACTTGTATTTCTTGGCTTTCCTCTCTAGCCCATACAAATGCAAAAAAAATAATAACATGGTAATTTTGAAACCTGTATAGCGCACATAATACAGAGCCTACTTTAATGGCTTGTAAGAGCTATTCTTTGCATCATCATATTTGATCATTTCTAGGATTTCTCAGTGACACGAAGCGTTATCTGTGTGGGATTGCAGAGACGACCATCCTAACCTTAACAGGCTGAGGGGCATCACCCCCGGCGACTCGGAGGCGGGGACAGTCTCTGTGTCTGTGACAGGCGTGGTGGCCGTGGTCGTGTCCTCCAGAGAGGAGCTCAAGAAGGAGGTGGTGCTTGAGGCCGAGGGGCTGGTGGTGACCGGGGTCTGCGCACACTGGTCGCCTTCCGTCTCCTCACACTCCGAGTCCACCTTCAGTCCTGGGGAAGGAGAAGACGCATGCTCTCAAAGTCGCTGAACAGATAATTGCCGCTGCTCACACATAAAGAGAACTTCTGTTTTGAAGTTTTGATACTGTCTGAAAAGGATAATTTGTAAACATATACACATTTCTTACATATTTAGTTGGCACCCAGCCATGTAGTGGTAAATTAAAATAATCAACCAAGTAGTAGTAAATGACTAACACAATTACCAGGTTTGGCCTTGCCTGTGCAGGGGTCCTCCAGCAGTCCACTAACCACCAGCTTGTAGATCATGGCCTGAGCGCGCTCCAGGTCAGCCAGACCTAAAGCTCTCTTTATGGGCGAGCGCATTACCGCCCGCTTCACCATGTGGCGCATGAGGAACTGCAGCGCTGCCCGCATCTCCACCTCCTCTTGACTGACCGGCGAGGCAGCGCCTGCACTGGCACTGGTACTTCCATTGAGGTCAGCATTGTGCCCACTGGACAAGGACTCTGGCTGAACCTAGAAGAGGATTTATTTTAGGGAAACATTTAAGATTAGGATGAAAATCAATAGTGAAATGTATAACACAGGAATGGACATACTGTATATAAGTTCCTAGTTGACTCCCTTTTGTCGTATTGACACTGGGTTTGATTTCCAACTTCAATGGAGCCAGCGTGAGACCAAGCGTGAGACATACCTTTGGTATGAGCAGCAGCTCGGCATACTTGCTGCAGCTAAGCAGGGCGCTGAGGGTCTTCATAGCCCCTAGGTAGAGGTAGGACAGCTGCACAGCGTGAATCTCTGACTGGGTGGCAGCGGACGAGGAGGAGGCCGAGGCTTCGTGGATCCTGGAGCCATGGTCATGGCCTTTCCTCCTGTTCCCCTCGGCAGGGGTCTGAGGCGCTGCAGGGAACAGCATCTCCGTGCCACCTCCTCCTATTCCGACACTCCCCTGCTGCTGCGGGGCCGAAGCGTACGACGAGATCTCGCTCTCCGACCTGGAGTTGGTCGGCGCGTAAGCTTTGACCTCGTCCAGGCTATGGGACACGCGCAGGTCAGAGGTGGTTGTCATGGTCACGGTGACGGGAGGGGTGAGGCTCTCCTTGAGGTCGTTCCTATGGTTTCCCTCCGCCTCCGCCTTGCTGACGGTGTCGTTGTTCGCGGCCTCGTGCACCCCCCCTCCGCTCCGATGCTTCTTCTCATGTCGTCGGGCGCCGATCTTGGCAGCGGCGTCCTCGTGGATGCTGGTCAGGTAGGTGAGGTCCAGCAGCAGCGAGGCCGTCAGTCCGCGGAAGCGCGACACGTCAAACGGCAGCGGCTCACATGGCTCCAGGTTGTACAGCGGCGTGTCACTAGGCGACCAAAAAGTTGGGAAGCTTTAATAGAGGAAGCAGAAGTAAAAAAAGACAAGGAAAAAACACAAAGTAAGGGAAAGGACAGGAGGAGAGAAAGAGAAGAGCATGCATGAAGAGGAATTAAAAGATTTGAGAAGTCGAGTTAAGGGTTTGGTGATCGCAAAGAACCAAAGACGGCGATGGGTCAACCATGCAAAAGGTGGTGAGTGAAGGGTAGTTCATACATAATACTGAAACAATATGGGCCAAGTGTTATGATTCAAGAAACAGTCAAGGAAAAGGACAGAGAAACAGTCTCCCAAATCAATTCATTTGGGGTTCAGTAACATTAACATATTGACAACCACAACACAGGGTGGGCAGATTTACTGAACATGGCTTCCCAGTACCTGATCGTGATCTCAGCCTCATCCCACTGAACCTTGGCAGAAGCGCTGCCCTCCTTCACCACCCCCAAAAGGGTGGCATGTCGGCCTGTCTGCTTGTGCACACACCGCCCGCCCACGCGCAGGCCTGCGTCCGCTCCACCTATCACTGCCAGCACTGGCCAGACCTCGGTGCACAGAGTCCTCAGATGGTGGTCGGACAGATCCCCTAGGCCATGTTGCCGTCCGTGACGGCCCCTCTCCTCTTCTCCCCTCACGGGGGTCGCATTGTCGTGACTCTCTCTCTGCGCATCGTGCTCCTCTCGACTCTGGACCGAGCGACTCTTTTTCAGTCGCTGTGCCCCGCCGCTGCCGGCAGTGCTGGCTCCGCTGGCTGACTCGCGGAAGCAGGGCTTGATCTTGTGCAGGCGCTCGGTCATGGTTTTGTTGATGCGGTGTGTCCAGTGGTCGGTGCGGTGCAGGATGCGGATGAGCTGAGTGGTGGCCTCGGCCAGGACGGTGGCCACGGGGCTGCAGACTGGGTCTCCTGGGAGGAGGTCTCTGGGAATGCCCCTCATCTGCATGTCACAGATCTTCACCTGGACACATGAAACAGTCAACTTGAGAAACTGGACTCTGAAGTTGAGATGATGGAGAAAGTAACAGTTATCCCCACACCCAGCCCCAACTCTCTCTCTCACACACACACACACACACACACACACACACACACACACACAAACACACAAACACACAAACACACAAACACACAAACACACACGCTTTTCCAATACCTTCTCTCCTGGGTTGCTGCTGTAAAACATGACGCAGGGATACAGCTCTGTGGCGTCCACATCCTCAAATGCTAATTTGGGCTCCTGTAGAGAAAGCAATCACAGGCTTCAGTGAGCCCATCTGACTGCCTATGTTAAAAAGGCATGTTGCACATGAACAGTGCAGTAGAGGAAAATGGCAGATTGATCTGTCTATCTCCCTCTGAGAACAGACTGAAGTGAGTTGCCTTCAGACAATGTCTGCCTGCAGTGCATTGTAAAGGTCAGGAGGCTGACTTTGAAAAAGTCTAGACAGGAAATCAACATGGGGGCGATAGCGTGTCCACTTTTAGATCATACTGAAAAAAAAAAAACATTTGGTGCCTAACTGCAATGCTGGGGTATACACACTGATAAAGAAACTGGTTAGCTGTTTCCTGCATAATCAAATGTCCCCAAAAAAGCTTTCGGTCAGCCTCAGGTTCCTTACCTCTCCATTCTTGCCGAAAGAGATGGTCCTGGCTTCCATGTCCAGAACACATGTAATGAAGTCTCCCTGGGTGAAGCTACTGAGAGTCAGGGTCTGCTCTCCGTTGTGGTACAGGTTGCCACTGTAGGCCCGGTACAGCCACATGTCTGAGGTTGTGCGGTGGTTGAAGTCATGCACAGGCCAGCGTGACACTCCAACACATGTGCCCTCATTACCCCGATTCTCCTTCACAATGTAGAACTAAAAGACAGATATTTAAAGAAAGAAAGGCGTTAGGAGTGAGAATAGCTGAACTGACCAAGGCAGAGAGCGGAAGCTGGAGGTAAACCAGTTGGCCTTTGAAACATGGAACGTGAAAAAGTAACGGATAGATTAGAAGCACGTTTTGTTTGTTTCTACAAAATTACTCACTTTCTTCATTAGAATTAGTAAAAAAAATTAATTACAAAAACAATATTATCTCACCCAAATATCTTAGCTGTCAAGATGATAGGGATGCATGCATAACATTTTAGGTACTCATAATGTTGCTGTGTTTGGATTGAAGAAAATGAAAACAAATTGTCAATAAATGGACTAAACTGGTATGGGTACTTTTCATGAAGTGGTGGCTCTATATACACACCTTCCACTGGTAGCAGCCAGAAGAGATGCCGGTGGATGCCAGGCCGTAGCCCTTTCCCCCACTGCCATGGGTCAGTCCCTGGCCATTCTCCACCACGCAACACTGGGCCTTCTCAGGGTCAAAGGTCACTTCCTGGATGGGTAGGTTCTCGTCTTCTTCCTCAGCCTCTCCCTGTGGGCCAGACTAGTGTCAATCACACAGAGCCAATTACATTCAAAAACAGAAAGCACAGGAAGGCTGGATAGGTTTTTGTGTACCTGTAGCTCTTGTTCTTTCTCTTTGATCTGAATGGTGTGCTTTGCCTGGGCAATGGGTGCCTCCCACATACAATCCGACAGCAGTGAAAACAAGCGCTCCACCACCTAAAGGAAACAATACTTTTTTTTTTTACAATCTGACGTGAAATTGACCTTCAAAAAGTGAGGTGAGACGTTTGAATAAAATGCAAATGTTTCTTACCTGAGTTATTTGGTCATCTTCTACATTGGCCTCATAGGCAGGCAGGATAGCCTCCAGGACATGAAGTGCTAAGAGACGTGTTCTTAAGTTGCCCACAAGAGGGACACCTAGAGAAACACGGGAAAAGATGTTCAGAGACAAGTTCTGCTTATTTAACTCTGTTATTAAGGTGGAAACTATTATGATTGGTTCAATCAGAAGACTAGTCAAATCAGTGAGAGGAGCCGGAGCCAATTTGAAACCTAGAAAAAAAGCTAGATCATCAGGTGCAACAGTTTGATAATGAGCCAGCTAAAAATCTGATTTAACTCAAAGTTAACTGATTTGATTGAGCGCAACTCCTATACACATGTCGCAGAGGTACAGTAGGTGAAGGGTTGATGGATTAATGTACCTGAGCAGCATTTTTGGGCTGCAATATTAAGCAGCACCTCAGTCCATTTTGGGGAAGCCATCTTAGACTGGATGGCCTTTGAGGACACGACTCGTCTGAGGAAAACCAGGAAGTCTCCCAGATGCAGCTCTGCGGTATGCCTTTTACGCAGGAGAGCTAAATAGATAAACATAAGACAAAGATAAACTTAAAAACAAAACAAATCTAGCTGATAACGATAGAATGATACAACGTGTATTGTAAAATGTATACTATATTTTCAAAAAAGTAATTCTGACTACTCCATTTAATGAAGAAAACCAAAAGAATAAAAACCACTTTAAGCATCACAACTACCTCTGAAGTCTTTCTTCTCAGAGTCAGCGGAGTCTTCAGATTTCTTCTCTTCTTCATCTTTGCCAGGTGAGAGCAGGCTGACCCCTGCCTGGGACAGCAGGTTTTTCAGCTGGCTACATAGAAGATCCAGCAGAGACTGTACCACCTTGGGACTCAGTTTGTCGGCATATGTCCTAGAGCACACAGTCAGACAGCCAGACAGAAGTAAACATGCTTCGTTCAGCCCCAAAAGACCTTCAAATATATTCCAATAGCTCAATTTGTTCAATAAAGCAACCGATAATGACCCATTAACCCTTTGTCATGCTTAGCTACTACAATGTTTTGTGTCTTTCTCTCACCCCGTGCTAATGGCTAATATCTGAAGCAGGCGTGTTGATGCCACTTTCAGGGCAGTACTGAGTTGGGAGACTCCAGGCTTCTGCAGTAGCTGGAGCGGCTGTCCCAGCACGGTATCGGTGCCACACAGCTGGGACAGCACGTTGAGCAGGCCGCTGGAGATGGCTAGCGACACATCCACGGGCTGGTAGCGCACACTCAGAGCAAACACAGTCACCAAGAGGAGGCGCTGTTGAGCCTCTGAAGGAAAAAATAGAAAATGTACATTTTGATGGTAAACTTGATCAATGTACACACACAGTACATATGTGAAAGGTGAAAGGAGTCCGATTGTTTACCTATGTGGTGTTTGTTAGCCTGCAGGGCTCTCTCCAGTGTGACTGAAAGTTGTTGGTAAATCTTGTGAACAGCAGTCTGGATGTCCATCTGAAGGCTTCTCTTTGCTGCTTTCACACCATCCTAAACCAGAACAGGTGTTTTTGCATTTTTCTTCACCAAAAGATTTTCAGAGTTTCCAGTCTAGTACAATTAGGTAATTCCATGAATTCCATGACTTTGACATTCATACCTGGTAGTGGTGCAGCTGTACGTTTTCTCCCTTCAGCCCCCCAGTCCCAACAGAGCCCAGACCAAAGCAGCCGGCCAGAAACTGCAATCTGACCGAGGTGAGAAGGGAAGAGGACTGGAAGGCTGTGCTGAGACGCCCTACGCCAGCCGCTTGGCTGCTCTTCTCCTCCATGCCTGAGATCAGCACCACAATCTGGTGCAGGGCTTCCAGACGCAACTGTGAAAGTCACAGATGTGAAGCAATCAGTTTGGTCTTAATAAACATAGATAACCCTTTGTACGGTACTCCTGTCACTTTAAAGATAACTGTTGTTATCCAGTGAGGTCTTACCTCGGCCCTGCTCTGCTGCATCTCCATGGCCAGGATCATGGCCTGGGGGCTGGTCGACATGCTCTCATCAGGTTCTTTGAAGGCCGGCACCAGGCCCACGTCGCCACTGATGAAGCTGACCATGTTGTCTATGAGTGCGTGAACACCGAGCGAGTGGTTCAGGTCCGGGTCCGACTCGTCGTAGGAGTGGGTGGAGCTATAGCAACGCTCTCGGCTCAGCTTAGCCCGGAACCATGAGTCAGCTAGGGAGTCTGGGGAACTGTGGAGCAAACCTGAGTAGAACAAAACAGCGTTTCAGATGCAGAATCCACAGGGCCTCGGGCATTGTAGATGAGCAGCTAATCCTAAATATGGGGTCGGGCAACAAAGGGATGTTATTCATTCTTTCATTTCTGGGTTCAACAGGCAAATCTGATGCTTCATGCCATAAGCCTTGATCAGCAATGAAAAAATGTGTCTTTAGATATCCGCTTATGCATTCTAGGATCATAGAGTGTAATGACGACAAATGCTGCAGGGGGAACTGAAATAGTAAGCAGAACTGGGCCATTCATATAATAAACACACAGTTCATGTATCTTTGCAGCTTTGTATTTATAAACAAGGCTAGATGCTTTTTAAATGACTATTTTATTGAACTATTTGAGATGAGCAGTGCAAACCTGCTAAGTGTAGCAGCATTGCCAGGTAAAATTACCATGTAGGTTAAATTCCAAATGGAAGAGAGAATTCAAAATGATGTGGAGGCGTATGATTTAGCCCCTCTCCAAATACAGTATATACGCATATTCTTCCATGGGTTTTTGAAACAACTGAGGGAGCAACATATACTCAGACAAACGGCAGAATATAGACCAATCACTCAAGGCTCCACAGTTACGTGGTCATTGGTTCAGGAGGAAATAGATGAGGTCTTGCAAAGATGGACATGAGCTAGCATTGACAAGAGGAGGAAACATGCCATCGGCTACTTGCTTGGCGCTCCTCTTGTTTTTAGGGCTCAACTGCCCCAAAAGGAGCCAATATACTATCCATACAGAAATCAAGAAACAGAAGGATATATTTCAACCAAACGTATTCAAACGTAGCACAACATTGTTTCTGTGAAAGGCGACAAAAATTAGGGCCCAATGGATTTAGTGTTGCAGAAAAAAGGAAGGGAGTCACGAAATGCAGGTCTTAAATAAACTCAGAGATTTTGACAAAAGTATGCCAAAGGTACTCAACACTGGTAAATTGAAGACTGAAAAAAATTTGCTGATTCCATGGGGCCCAAGAAAAGATAAGGTATAGTCAATAGTTACCTCTCTTTTTATGGGAAAATGCCAAATCCAGGTCAACATTTCTTCGCCCACTCTGAGAGACAGAAATAGGAACACAAAGAGTGTGGTGTCATTATAATCATAATGTATAAAACATTTCTGTTTATAAAAAGAATGCAAAGAATTCTCAAGTGGTGAGATAGAGAGGCGTGGGTTTTTATGTGTCTGCGTGGGGTGTTCTTTACCATAGTGTAGCTTTCCTCATCAGACTCTGGCTGGGAAAGGTCTGACTCACTCCTGGACTTCATCAGCCTGTAATTGGAGCTGCTCTGGACTGAACGGCTCTCGGCACTGAGACTCTCACTCCTAAACACAAAGATTGAAACCAGTGAGACCAGCACATGGAAAAGAGTCAAAGTAGGAATGATCAGTAACTGTGCAACTACATAATGAATATAAAAAAATAGAAAATATTTAATTTATTGCTATATCTCATTATACATCAAATACATTGATAAAATGCATTCGCTCAACATAATTTTTTACAAAGTGCTTTAACAACAATGAACCAACAATGTGGTAATGTAAAGATATGGGTGTCAGTAAAGCTATACCACAAGAACTCAAAATACCTTTTGAAAAGTGAATGACAGCTCAAATGGGGGCAGAGATGTAAAAGTGCTCAAGCTTATTTAAAGCCACTATAGGCCACTTTTTATATAAACGACTATCAATACATTTCTTCTGATAGCACATTGTAATGTCTATGGGAGAATGAAAAAATTGTGGTTCAGATCAGTCCTCTTGAATTCTCAATATTTAACAGTAATTTTGTCTACCACAATGCAGGATCTCCCGTGAAACTGACGAATTGCTTTATGGCACAACGAAGTGCGTCACTAAATCAGGAAGAGATCCATACTTGGAGTATAGTCGTTATCGTGTTCGCGAAATGCAGTGACCATGAGCATTTTGTATGTCTTCTTTGCGACAGTTACGGAAAATAATTACACTAACAGAAAACTGTACGGGTCGCCAAAATCACCTCCTACAGATAAACTGCATCTAGTAACTTTAAACAAGAAGGTCAACTATACTGGGTGAACTCAAAAACCTTATCTGATAAAAAGGGAGATAGAGATATTTTAAATGTAGTCTGCAGATCGGTCGGTTATTTTGTTTTCCCAAGGCAGTGGATAGAATTAGCTTATACAATCAACAACTAAATGAGCATGTGACTTTTCACAGGGTGACAATTTCCCTATATATGCAATATATTAAATAATTTTCAGGTGCCTGAGATAACTAAAGGGAATCCATGTACTGCAATCTTCATTTGCATTCCCCTATCTAGCGTTTGAGTTTAAAGGAACCGGTGTGTCTAATCCCCTCGGGTAAAGCGCTGTCACCTCGTCATGAAGCCAACACCTTCCTGTTGCCCTCCGCAGACTGACTGGCTGTTGACCTCCTCCTGGTTCTGCTGGCTCATTTCCCCAATCACAGGGCTGACCCCCAGCAATAGCAGGGCACATCGGTGGATCACAGAGTTACAGGCTGCCGTGTACAGGTCCTGGCCCTCCAGGAGCCCTGTGCTGTCCCTCCTCTCCTCCAAAGACGGGGTGGGCTCCTCCTCCCCACCTCCTCCCCCACTCCTGGAGCCAGAGCAGAGGCCCAGCCCTGTGCTGCTGCTGGCCCGCTCACGCTCGCGGCTGCGTGCCGCCTCTCGCGCTGAGAGGAAACATTGAAAGATTTCTGCACGTTGCGACACAAGGAGACACACAGACATAGGACACCGAGTTAGAGAAAAAGCTGCAGCCGCCCATGGCAAACTGGTTATTTGTCGTAGGGATTGAAATTCAGTGCTGCAACGCACACTTATTCACTGCTGTGTACAAAATTCAAATTTGTGTAGAAGTAAATTTTGCCGGGGTCTACGAGAAGGGGCTGGGCTGCAGATTTGACGGTGTCTTAAAAAAACAATTGACAATTGCCAATCCCATTGCAAAGTGCATGCAAGTAATGTATGATGGCAAAAACATGCATCAAGAATAATGCAGGTAGATTAATACATGTTCAATATTCAAAAGCAAGCGGGTTGCGCTCCAAAGCTGACAAACAATTTTACTCTGTTCTGAATTCCCTGTACAGCTGAGAAAAGATTTTTCAAGACAAGTCCCAACATGCAGTCAAACAGTAATTCTAAATGTGTATGCTTTTAAAATAAAACAAAACAATTTCCAAGGCTAGTATTTGAATATGTCTACTCACTGCCAGCGGTCATGACTTCGTGCTCCCTTTCTTCCTCCTCATCATCTTGATCCTGGTGCCCATCCTCTCTCTCCCTGTCCGCCCTCTCCTCAAGCTCTGCCTCCTCATCTATAGTGCGTGTGAATGAGTGCTCCTGGGGATCCATCTCGAGAGAATCCTGATTATCTGAGATCTGAACAGAAACATTGGCAGCTATTTACTCATCAAATTAGAGCTTCATAGTTGTTTGTTAGGTGCTTAAATTGTTCACTATTACTTTACATAAGTAAACTTTTTGCAGTTTAAGTGAGGAAACTTTTTGTGGTACTTCTTTCTACTACTGTAGAAATGTACTCGATACGGGCTCACACATAATTACTACATTAGAGCCATATTAGTACTAAAGAACGGGGGGGGGTGGCATGTCTACTCACTCGTCTCTCCCGAGAAGAGGAGCGCGTCTGGATGAGCTCCATATTCTTGCAGGCTAGCAGGCGGTTGCGCACCATGTATACACTGCGGTACACCTCAGCCAGAGACTTACAGGGCTGGTACCTAAAGGAAAAATAATAGAACACAATGACGGTCAGGGCTTTTTTCTGCTGACTTTGCAGACTTGCAGCTTTTGACTTGCAGCTTAAGGTTCCAACCAACAATAAAACCGAGTATATGTTTCAAATATCTGAAATACTTCTAGAATGCACTAAATGCGCTCATCTAATTCCGCTGAATAGAAACAATTTATTCTATTAGGACTACATTGAGCAGTGTGTTTGTGTTGTTGCTACTTTACCTCCCCTCTCCACAGGCTTGGCCAAGCAGTCCTGTGTGCTTTAGTAAGGCTGCCAACACAAATCTGGACACAGTGTCCAACAGGGACTCATTACTGAGAGAGGCATTGTCCCAGTCTGGAAAATAACACACAGAGAGGAAGAACATGTTATCATCCCAATCAATTTCAACCAGCTCGGGAAAAGGGCAACGTGTGATCCTAAAGTTGAGATATAAAACAATAATGAACTCAGAATGTGACTCTATAGTCATATAACAAAAATAAGATTTCACAACTATTTAGCACCGTATCACATTGAGGTCCTCTAACCTTTGCTAACAGCATAGTCCAGCATGTTAATCCAGAGGCTGTTGGTGGGTTCTTTGGTGGAGCCCAGGGCCAGGTCGACCAGAATGCTCATGTCGGGTTGTAAAGTGCAGTCAAAGGGTTTCTGTTCCTCGTTACAGGACAGGGCCACCTCCAGCAACGAGCTGATGCAGTTATCTACAACACACAAACAAAAACACAAACATAAACCAACAACCAAACAAAAACAAGACATGTAATATATGTAATAAAAAATAAACAAGGCCTACAGTAATATAACTAATGTCCATTAATGTACCATACAAAGTGTACAATAAAGGCAAAAAGGCCAGTAAATGAATCTTACTCATGTGGCAAATGTCAGTTAAGCAATTTACACTTAACATATGAAAGTATAGAACCTGTGTTTCTACCTAGTTGGGGGATGTCCATTTCCAGGCCATTGCTGAAAAGGGGTGTTTTGAGCCAGTAGCCTGTATCGTGTTCCTCCAGAGAGGTCGGGGCTCCCTGCAGCATGCCCCCCAGACAGCGGCCGACCAACAGGGCAGCCGTACGCTCCAGATCCACCAGCCACACCCAGGACTGGGCCGGCTGGGCCAGGGGCACCCCTGCAGCGGGGTCCACAAAGTCTAGGGTTCCTAGGAAGAGAAACACAGCTACAGTTATATTTTATGTTCATTCAATACTTTCTTAAAAGGAAATGTCGAGCAACGATTTTGTTTTGTTGTTGAATGATTAAACATGGTGAGAGTAACTACGTGCTCACCATGCAGAGGCCACTGGAGCTCCTGGTCCTCCAGAGGCGAGGCGGCGGGTAGCAGCCTGTTGAGGCGGTCCAGTGGGGGCAGCAGGTCGAGCAGGTCGCTCAGTAAGGGCCTGGCCACAGACACGGGCAGCAGCAGCAGAGAGTTGATTATCTGGCACAGCATGCTGCCAGCTGCTGACACGTAGATCACATCTGGAGGATAAAGAAGACAGCGTTGCGATAGATAATGTCATGAATGCCTGAGGTAAGAATGCAAACAAGAAAGCTAAATTACGGGCATCCCCCCCTGTCAACAATTCATGACACAAAGGTGTGAGAAGAATAATTTATCGTCAAATAATAATTAAATGAATTGAGCAAGAGACAGCTGATGTAAAAGCAGATAATGTGCTAAGGACAGTGGTCATTTGAACCTTAACATAAGAGTGATGAAGCATAGTACTCACCTCGGAGTTTCTCTCGGACATTGCCGTTCCAGGAGCTCTCTTTAAGTAGGATGGTAGAGCGGGAGAAGATGTCGGTGGCATGGGGCAGAAGGAGCTGCAGATGCTTGTGGAGCAGAGCAACACTGCTCGAACTCTGAGAAAATATAAATGTATCGCAATTGTTCATCTCTAGTGAACAACAAATAAGGAGAATAATTTATTTAGGAATTACATGTACCCATAGAAGAAAGGTTAAGAGAGGCAGTGGCGGCATGTGGTCCTACCTCTGTGACTGAGTTGATGTGGCAGTAGGCCAGCAGCTGTTTCTGCAGGGAGCAGAGCAGATCATGGAGATGGGCAGGCTGGTTGCTGTCTGAGGATGACATGCCCTGGAGCAGCTTGTCACTGTTTTTTTCCAGTTCACCAAATGCCTGGTCCTACCAAACACACACACACACACACACACACACACACACACACACACACACACACACACACACACACACACACACACACACACACACACACACACACACACACACACACACACACACACACACACACACACACACACAAGCATAGACATCCACATTTATGAGCAAACACAAACACATGACAGGACAATCAAAATGGTTTGAGGGCGGTAAATGTTGGGACCAAAGGTTTGGAGAAACAAAGGCTGCAATTCCAATATATTGTCTTTTTACTTCATACTTAATAAGTAACACACTAATTGAGCCACCCCTTATTATTGTAACTGGATGGACAAAAACAATCATGCCTCTACAAAGCTCTCTATGCAACTATGCATGTGTCCTGAAGGACCAGCAACTAATGCTGGTGGGGAGGAAAATATTGTGAGCAAATAAATCAATGAAAACAGGGTGTCTTATGACACACGTATGGCGGTGTGACGTAGGGAGCTAGGGAAAAAGTAAGTGCCTATAATAACCAGGGATTATCTATGACTCATGCAACACTGTGTGGAGTGCCAGAGCTCAGCATAGGCAGAGGAGAGGCAAACTGCTGTTGCATATTAATCATTCCTTCTATGCCTCCCTCTGCGTTTCTTAAATCTTACTTCTTATCTTTCAGACTATTATGGATGTATGTCATATCGTATGAAAAACAAAAACATTTTATCACTGAAAGAGTGAGTTTAGAACAAGGGAGATCGCTAAAAAAGATAAGGGGAAACCGTGATTGTGGTACAACCAAGTATGCAAATCAAATCATGCGATCAGCTTGTAAACACCTGTGCAAGTCTGGCATGCAAGAAATTTGTCAAAACCTGCAACATTTTAGCACAACAAATAACAACCCTTTGCGATTGCAAAACTTACTCAAACACTCTCAGCGTATGCCTGGCTTAACAACCAGCGCATTTTGGTAAACCTTAAACTCCTGAAGCTAAAGAATAGTTTTTGACATAATTCAGTTTGTCTAGTCGCACACTGTGTCTCTCAGTTGTCACTGTTTACGTAACCACACAAAGCATGGTAATAACACGGCCCTCAAGGCATCTCCTCACTGTATAGAAGCCCAGGTTCCTCAGCAAAGTCTTCATGAGGATCTCAGCCAGGTGCGTGTCATGATGGCTGCCAGGAGAGCTGTAGGCAGGGTCCAGTGGAGGTCCAAAGCCCAGGCCTGTGGACAGGGCCTCTGGGGCGTCAGAGGGGGCGCTGTAGCCCAGCAGAGAGGCCACGTGGGTGTGGTCCTGCAGACTGGTCAGGATGATGTCCAGCTGCATCCTCTGTGGGGATGTACAATGATACAGAATGTTTACATACTTAAATATACCGGTGTCTTTTTTTATTTACCACAGCATATCTTATCACAATACTGGTTTTGTGTAGCTTGCATTAAACAGAAGTAAACACATTTCTCATGTGCATCTTTTCAACACGTGAAACGTGCAGTTGGCTGATGAGAAAGAAGGCAGTTGTATATTTTACCTGTCCTTTGGACAGGCTCTCCCATCTGTCAGGACCTTGGGGCAGGAGAGAGTGCAGCAGCTCCATTCGCTCTCTTAGGGGAGGCAACAGCATGGTGGCTCCCACAGACAGAGTCTCTATCACCGCCTGATAAAAACAAAGAGACGATAGAAAACAGCTCCATCAATGGATGGGCATGTCTGCTATAATATGGTATGGTATGCTATTGTATGCTATGTTATACATTCAAATGGGGCATGCTTCAGTATGACTCCAGCCACTTCTGATATAACAGCTTTAGGCTTCTATTGTGACAACTGACATCCATACTGCTAATGTCAATGTAACAATACTAATAAAGGACACTAATCAAGGCTCACTTGAATGCACTTCACTTTTCACTCAAGAGACTAATATTATGATAATCTGGATACCAAAAAAACAGTCAACAAATGGATTTTAAAAAGGTGTGTGATTGTGGATTCCAACCTCCTGGATTTCGTCAGGCACAGAGGAGTCCATGAGTCTGAACAGCAGATTACGCAGTGGCCTGGCCTGCCGCCCTAAGATACTAGTGGCCACACCCCCAGCCAGGGCGAGGGCCAGGTGATTGGACAGGAGTCGAAGGCAAAGTTTGAGGAAGTTGTGATGCTCTCTGTGAACAAAACAGAATTGATGAACAAAAGGAAGATTCGTTTGCTGAAAGCGCAGGGGCAAAAAATGCATTCCTCTTGTTTTCTTACCTCGAGGAGGGGAAGGGGAGAGGAGGCACCTCACTGTTGATGCCGTCACAGTAATGCTCCAAAAAAGAGCGCAGATGGGAGAAAGTGCTTTCTTCAAGGTCCACACAATAGGGTCTGTGCCATGCTACAACTTGCCTATGGGGTAAAAAAACCAAACAAATATCTTACTTCTCAGTATTCATTTTAATCTCCATTGTCACTTGCAGCCAGAGTAAAAGTCAACCCACAATAATGTTATTTATATAAACATAGTAGTCAAGCAGGATAAGCAGTAATAATAATAAAAAAAATTACCCGCAGCACCTAACCTTTGTCATGTTATGCAACAGCAGTGTGAATGTCCCCTGCTGAACTCTAGCCATGGCCAACGCTAGTCAAAAACGATGGCCGGTGCAGAGTCAGTGTCCTACTACTAACCTGTCCCTGGGCAGAGCCGTCCAAGCCAGGCTGTGGGAGGTTCCAGCTGAGATCTGCTGGATGGCCACTCCATCCAGACCAACCACCTTCTTGGGCTTTGTGATAGGGCCTGTGGAGTTGCCCTGGCCACACTGACCCATGGAGTTGTTGCCCCATGCATACACTTCATTGTCTAGTTGATAGAGATATGAAAGGGAGAGCTATAAAGTTGGATCTTAAATTTGCTAGATGCTGAATCCGAGGGTAAACTCCTTTAATTTCAGATTGGATGACTAAAACATTTTAAAATATACACTACACTGACATATACATAATTATGTTAGATAAGCACAGTTGGCAATATAGTAGTAAATTCCGATATTGAGGTAGTCCTATTTCATGCTATTCACACAATTATTTGTATCGCGGTTACTGTACATTTAGCTTCATGTAAAGCTATACCAGTTAAAACAAGCATATTACAGAACAATAAGAGGTCAATGCATATTTAACCTCTTAGTAAAGACAGAGGAGTAGTTAAGGTTCTTTACCATGTGATAGAGCCAGGCAGTGACTGTCTCCTATGGAGATGTCCACCACTCTGGTGGTAGCGAGCTCCTCAATCAGTTTTGGTCGGAGTGCTGTGGCCTCGGATGAGCCGCAACCAAGGCAAGCGCCGCAGCCCCATGCATACACCTAGACAAAGACCAGCAAATCCAAAAGAGAGTACACCTTGAGTGCTACAAAGAATGAACTTGTTTTGTTGCACAGTCACACTAAGTAACAATGTGTGAAAGAAACATCACCTCGTACTTGCTGTTAAAAAGAATCACCGGTCAAAAGCTCTTTCCTACTCTCCCATGCAAGTACAAAATTTTAATGAAAGGAAACGTTAAAACCAGCCAAGAAAAGAAAGCTCAAGCAGCCCAAACACAAAAGTATGTATCTGCAGTGGAGACATTAAGTACGACCATTTCAGGCCTCGGGTTCTTCCCAACTCCACAGCTGTTATTGCAGCTTCGTCCTACCTGCCCAGTGGAGGTCAGGGCGAGGGATGACTGGCTTCCTGCACACACTTTCCTGATGAACATTCCTTGCAGAGCCTCCACCACTTTGGGTTTGTACACTCGGTTTGTGTCACCGTGGCCCAATTTCCCTGAAGCAAAAGGGGCAAGATTTCACAAGCAAGAATTTAGCGTGCAAAGACACGTTCACTGGTATATTGATCCACCATTTCACAAACATTACTTCAGCACAACCATAAGATAAAATCATATGGACTATATAAACTACAATGGTTCATTTTTGGTTTTATTACAAATATTCTCCCACCATTGTCCCCTCCGCCAAAGGACCAAACAGTCCGTCCATCCTTTGACAGTGCTACAGTGTGGGAACTCCCACAGGACACTTCTCCCACATTACTGATGTCTTTTACTAAAGTAGGAATGTTGCGGCTGTTGCTGTCACCATGGCCTGCATCCACAAACAATAAAAGAACAAAAATTATATTGGATAATGAGACCTCAGGCTAAAACCACTTTTCAACTGAAGATGCCTTTTTCAATCATCAGAACAAGGTTAAACATTCAGCAGGCCCAAAACTATGCATGCTGTTTTTAAGAAAGACTAAATGGACTGCTGGTGGAAGACAGATGCTTTACCCAATCTCCCGAAATCTCCTTCTCCCCATGTGTATAGCTCTCCATCCTCTGTGACAGCAGAACTGTGTCTGTAGCCAGCAGATACACAGACCACCACCTGCACCAGCAACACATCATACCACTTGATTTGAATTTAACCGAATAGATGTTAGTACCAATCAGCTATTTCCTGTTAAGTAACTAACATATTATGCTGAATCTCCCACATAGTATAATTTGGTCCACTACCTTTCCCTGCAGTGGCCCTTGGATGAGTTTGGGGTACTTCTGTGTGGAACTGTTCCCATGGCCGAGCTTGCCGTAGTCCCCATCCCCCCAGCTGAATACCTCGCCTTCCGTAGTGAATGCTAACGTGTGGCCGTCTGAGCCTTTGGATGATGACACCTTCTTGATGGCTCGGTGCGGTTCAAAGGTCAGCTTCTTGAGTGTCGACTGGTTGTTGGAGTCTCCCAGTCCCAGTCGTCCATAGCTACCTTTGCCACAGGCCCGGACTGAGCCATCGGAAGAAATGACAAAGGTGCAGTACTGACCAGCCTCGATCTTTAAAAAGGAGAAAAGCATTGAAATACTACATTAGACTGTTTATTATTTGACCATTTAATTCAGCGTGATAGGCATAACATCGTCTTATTCTGCCAGGGTATATCATCTTCCAAACTGAAAGTTGCTTCAATCACCATTGTAAATGTGCTATTAATTTTCCCAGTGAGAAACCTTGATCAACAGGTCACAATGCAGAAATGCTATATATTTTGTAAACTAAGTTAAATCAAGTGATAAAAAACCTTCCCAAGCTTGAAAATATAAGCATACTAAGCCATGTGTTTTTTCCTTACTGTCTGTGCATCAGCAAAGCTAGGAGCCAACTTCGGCTGTAGGATCTTCTCTTGGGTGCCTTCCACCAACTGGTGGCTACTGTTGCTGCCCCACACGTACACCTCACAGGTCTCAGACATCATGGGGGCCTCTCCAGTCTGAATGGTGTCTGGACTGGCACAGGTACGAGAGTAATCTGACGCCATCCTGCCAACCTAAAAGAAATATACAAATGAGTTGGCTGATCTACTGATCAAGTGAGATCACATTAATGACCCACATTACTGAAATAAGACTTGCTTCTAACAGTTCAGTGGATGCCGTACCTCTTCAAACAAACAAAGTGCTGCTTCATATAATGAACAGAGGCCATCAGATGTGCGTGTGGGTTCTCTCCACTGGCTGCGATCTGCTGAAGAGCCCTAAGACAATCATAAACAAAAAATGCCAAGATTTGAACATTGATTGACTAAAAAGGGAGTGTTTGAGTTCTGTTCTGTTCTGTTCTAACATGTTAATAGAATACTGAGTAATCCCATGATTAATTTATCTTTTTTCCCCATTCCCGTTTATCTTCATAAAACAAAACAAAAAAAACGTAGCAAAAAATCATAGTTTGGATTTCATTAGAACAGTGCATACATTGTTCTCATGAAAAGTGTCCAGTGCCCCCATCAAGAAGAACATACTTTGGGTTTAACATTTCTATGCCATTGAATCCAATGGGAGGTGTGCCACCGTTCTTTCAATATATTTAAATAAAATAAATTACTTAAATCTTACCAAGGAGCGCCTCATCTGCATGAGGATGTTCATGAAGCAATCGTAGCCAATGAGGCCTTCCTGGTTCTGTAGCACCTTGCTCTTCTCCATGGTGCTGACCAGAGCTGAGGCAGCCAAGGCCATTTCAATCCACTCCAGCAGGTAGCGCAGGGACCCCCTCTGGGCAGCCAAGCCTAGCAACAACTCTGAGGCTAGTCGTCGGCCCAGAATGTCTGCCCCAGAATTTGGCATGGTCACTCCCTTGAGGAAAGAGGTGACCTGGGCAAGGCAATCCAGGCCCATGGATGGGATCTTGCTCTCATTGGCTAGAGACAAGGGTGGCAAAGAGCTGACCACGTCGATGGCTGTGTGGATGACATCATTGCACAAGTTAATGCTGCCTCCATGGCTTCCCCCAGGGCTTGGAGGAGGGGGCAACATCCAGCTTTGGCGCAGCAGGGCAAACAGAAGGCTGAGGCCAGTACGGACACCCATCTCAATGAGGGCATCTGTACTGGAGCGCGGTCGCTCACTGACAGAGTGCAGGTCTGTGGAGCCAGAGTTGTTCTCGGGAGAGTGCTGCTGCTGCTTGACCTTGCCTTTGTCATGGTATTTGTTAGAAAGGGCATAAAATATGCGTTGGAGAACCAGTAAGCGCTTACGCAGCGCAGCAGCAAATGGTGAATCAGAACAAACCATCTTTGCCAGAGCCAACTGGCTGCTGAGCAGCGCATCGAGGTAGTGTTCCTGTTCATCGCTGGATAAGGACTCCCGCTCGAAGTCTGGCAGCTGCGGGCCCTTGAGACAAAGCACCTGCTGAGGAAGCAGCACAACCTCTTTGTTAGCCAGTAGCTTTGAATAGAGAACTGACACCCCATCTCGCGTCGCAATTGACTCGCTGTCCTCTGTGATCCATGAGCTGTTCAGGTGCTCTAGCCATTTGAGCTTCACCGGGGGAATCATCAAAGCCATGGCATGTCACTCTGGGTCCATCAGTCCTGCCAAAATAGAATATATATTCATATTAAATCATGAAAAGAAAAATATATTTCGTAATTTGCCCAAATAATTTTTCATTTGTTCAGATTTTTACAGCAAGTTGAAATATATTTTAATGCAGTAAAGTAATTCAAATCCACAAAGAAATTGTAAATTAAAAAGCAATGCCATTTAGCCAGGTCTCACAACATTTTGCAAGGCTATTCTTATTCAGGAAACAGGTGATATATTACATATCATAAATCTGTCTGAATGCCTGTGAATAAAAAAGGCCACCACAAAAGCCGATGGGCTTGTAGCCTTTCCATGCCATGCACATTGATAGGTGGTAAAAACAAAGATGGTACGATATGCAGGAAATTGGCCATGGGAAAAAATCATCTTTTGCCAAGATCTTAGTCAGCAGGTGTGCCTACACTGCTAAGCTTTTTCTCCAAGTAGGCTCCTACAAAAGACAACTCCGCAATAGAAATACAGGAATTAATTTGAGGGGTATTTCAACATATCTTGAAATTGATTATTAACTTTCTTATCTGACGGACACTCACTCTGACATATGTGAGCTGTTACACACATATGCTGGTCACTGATCACTAAGAGGAGAAACCAAGATTTATTCTGGCTTATTGGCATAGGACCCAAGTCTATTTGATATAACGTGCACTTGATTTTATGAAAATGTTGAGAAACTATACAGAACCCAGATATAGCCAAATATAAATATGTATGAGTTCAGCAATCAGCAATAGTCCATTTGATATCAAATGTTTCTTACATTACAATTGTTCAATGTTGAATTTGGATACACTTACAGTATGACAGTGCTGATATTATTCATCATATTTCTAAAAATCACTTATTGTGAAAGCTCAGCTCACTGACTTGACATTGGGAGGGGCAGTGGACAAAGAACATGTCCAACAATAATAAATAACATTGTGTTACTAGAGTATGAACCAAGCTTATTTAAGCAGAAAATCAAATCAGGCTATTCCGTATTGAATTTGTACAAAGTACCACTAAGACATGTGTCAAAGATAAGATCGCTTCATTATCGTTAACTTTTCTCACCATCATAGGATGTGTCATCATTAATGATGTTTTTAATATTTCTGATCTGTCCTTATCTTATTTCAAGGAGCAGGAACTTTTTTAAGGTTCATGATCGTAAAGAAGATTGGGTGGTTACTGATGGTAGCTTGTCTAACATTTACAAAACAGAAAACAACAATGCTTAAGTTATGTGCCATGCAAGTTCAGTTGTTACAAGCTCTGCTGTCATTTTAGCTAGAATGGCAATTGTTACAGCTTGTTACTACAGCGGTACAATGCAGTTATCTAGCTAAATAGTACTAGAGGCTAGTTAACTTTACGTTGGCTATACCGAAACGTTATATGTTACTCGCCAGCTACTCTAACCTTGACCTTTTGACAAGTGTCATTCGCGTAAGTCAGCTCTGTGTCAGCTACTTTAACTAGTGAGCGCAACTGTAGTGTCAGTTAGTTGTTGTTGTTTGCTCAAACATTGGCTAGCTAAGTTAGCTAGTGTAGCGGCTACCCCAACCCCAAGCTAGCAGAGGTGTAACCACTCGACGCCAGCTAACGCTACTAGTTACTGATGCCATGGTTGTTTTCGTCTTGTGTAGTTGCAGTTGAAAACTAGCTATCAATCAAGCCAATTGATTCATCAACCCAGTAACGTTGGCTAACTAACGTAGCTTAGGTTAATTTACGTCAGTTATGGCTTAACCTAAAGTTAACAGATCTGACACTAAATCGCGGGTAGTTGGCTTCAGGGCAGGATCAGCAAGCTAGCTAGATGGCTATCGGTTAGCTGCCTCCTACTAGGCTAGCTAAACAAAGTTGAGTCAGAATGTCAGAAAGCAAGCAACAATGCACCTCACATTCTGTCATGCAACTAATAGCGAAACAACAAATAAATACATCATTCAAATATGCGTTGCAAGCAGTTACCCTGGGTGGAAACGCTGCAGCTGTTTCTGCTGTGAACAATCTGACAATGACTGAGTCAGTTTTCGCTTACCAGTCAGAAGGGCCTCTTTAACTGCACTTCATTGCATTGTTGCTCAACAAATAGATATCCACAGGACTTCACTGGCACGAGTTTTAGCAAGACATGACGTTTTAATAATTTCATATGAGGATAGGAACAGTCAGGTGGAATTATGTGTATATATTCCTCCCCACCCTTCTGCTCCCGTTCATGCTGTACTGCAATGTATTCTTCTTGATGATGTCCACTCCCAACCAGTAGTACAGAGAAAGCAAGCCCTTGGGCGCGTGTCAGTGCGTGTTCACAATTTGCTTTCCGTGGGCCTGGAAAATTGTTTTCCCCGCGAATAATCTTTTTGCTTGATGTATAATTTTTATTCACTTGGATAAAATAAGAGCGGCATTATTTGACAGTGTGAATAAATTGTCTCTTAGCCTAGGTCACCACCTCCAGGCAGCAATCATCAATACCACGATGACACAGAATAATCGGTTCGGTGGTAGTACCGTGCGAGTTGAAATAATTAAAATAAATACTAGATATAAAAACTACTCGATACAAATATGACATCTCACTTTAGTACTTATGACATAAAACAGTATATGCATTGCACCCTTAAGCCAATAGTCCTTGACGAGATTTCTAATATAGACATTTTAAAGTTTAGAGAAAATATGCTAACTATTCGAGGACTCCATATCTGCCTGAAATGTTCAACGATAATAAAATTAGCCATGCATAGGTAGGGTATGTGCAAATGTACGCGTGCACGCACATCCACAAATTTTATTTTAGATTTCAGCTTCAGTCCCACATTGTTTTATAAAACTGAAACCAGATAAACCCTAATTGGTTGTCTTTGGGGATTCTTTTGCAAGTTGCATCCAGTCTCTTTGCGAATCACTGATCTGAACTGGCCTCTGCACACTTTCAGTGCCACAATCGCAAACAACACCCACCACCCCCAATGCCCCACCTTTTCCCAGCCTATTACATTCTGAGATAAATTGTTTATACAAGACAGCAAAATCTTTCATATTAATATAACATGTCTGCAGAGAGTGCATTCCTAAGCAAGTGTTTCAACTGCTCATATACATAGACTTAAATATAATTATTTTCTCAGTTGTAAAATTTTGGTTTAGCTAATATTATTTACAAAGGGGTGGGTGCCTTTGTACATGCTACATAACCCTTTCAGCCATGCAACTATTTTTGGAGGTGGACAAGGCTTGGAAAGCATGTTGCATGATGCGTTGTGAGGGTCTTAAAACCTTTCATACATCTCATCTTTATTTCACATGGACAAAATGTATACAAACACCTTAGGGAAATGATGCAGGTTACAATCATTTTGAATTGATAATGAAACGTGACTAAAGATTTGAGACATAGAGAGGTAATACGCATGTAAAAATAAATCTGACAGCAGCACTACAGTTCTCCAATCTATAGGATAAACTATCAGTGTAGATGACTCAACTCACTCACTTGTTAAAGTCAGGGGAAAATATTTGGACAGTGCTGTAATAACAGAATACAAGTTATAAATGTTGCTTTAATCCTGTGCTAGCTTTTTCATATTTAAAAATAATTTATTTAGTATGGTATTTCTTCACCTTCAATAGCTCTACATGCACATCTAAAACCCTGCAATAGGAATCAGTAAGGGGTCTCTCAGTGGTACACAATTCAGAATACAGTTTTTAGTTTTTTTTCTGCATCTACAATATTACTTTTTTTGTTGATGGGGCACAAATGTGTGGGAAATATAGGTAGAATATTACCATGAAGGAAGTCTGAAATTTTTTGAGTTACTTCCACAAATTATTTTTTCATTCGTGGAAGCAAAAGGTGAAGTTACCTTGTAACATTGGTGTAAAGTTAATTAAGGAATTGCATAAAATTCAATGGTTTTTAACTGTTTGCACCAACTCAGCCAGGCACTTATTTGAATAGGAGTCCCATGAGAGCAGCATCTCAGTTGAGTTGATTAAATTGGTTGAGGTAGAAGAAGGTACTGTTGACTGCAGCCATAGTGTTTAACCCACCAGGACATATTAGTTTAGTTTAACAGACTCATTCCTAATTCATATGTAATGGAAGGCAAAGTATAATTGGTCTTTTCACTTTTTTTTTCTTCTTTTCGCTCTGTCTCAAACACAAGTATGTAATGTTATCGAGAATAGGTACAGTCCACCATGGTAGTGCAACATATACCATGTGGCCATCCATGTATATCCCATTAAGAAGTAAAAAAAAATGTAGTTACTCTAGACAAGGAAAGCTCAAGTGGGTCACAAGCTAGCATGCTAGTGTTAAATTAAACCTCATCCTGTACCAAGAAGACTTGCTCCCAGAATGTTGTGTGCACTGACATTTAAATGCTGTAAAATTGATTGGCAGCAACTTTCAGGGCTTTAGTTTCACTGGCCAATGAGCTATGAGTCGACACACCACATATCCTACAGGGGGCAATGGTGAGCTTTTGAGCACACAGTTAGTGCTAGTGAGAGCTGGCATCTTTCAATCAAAAAGGTAACCTATAAAAGTTAACTGGCCATTTGAGAAGTCAATCAATGTTATGGCATTTAACTAGATATTGGATTATCAAAATAAAGGCTTAAATAATTTACTGTAAAAGTAGCCTAGGTTAGAAAATACTTGTTTTTGCACATTTCAAATCAAATCAAAGTTTTTACAATTATCTTGTAAAATCCTGCATTTAATCTAACTACCTCTGCTGTCCAGCTTCAGTGAAGTCCAGATTTATTCCGGAGAGCAGGTCCCCTCCGCAAGAATGGTTTAGCAGCTCTTTTAAGGCCTCATTGACATCATTATTGAATACTGTGGTGAAGTTACAGTTAGTACTTCCACCACCCACTCCATCCACAGGGAAAGATCCAACAACCTCTTGCACCCACTTCAATTCATTACTTAGCTCTTGTCTAAGGGAGTCAAAGTGGTTCTTTCTCTCTTGGTAGCGTGCACTGGCCGCACTAATGCTAACGTTGATGGCCCGCATGTCTTCCTGGAGAGTCCTCTTCAAGGCCTCTACCTTACGAAACTCATAGCGTATCTGTGAAAGCTCGTGACGCACGCTTTCACTTTCCTCCTTATACCAAGCCTCCTTTTCATTGTATATGGAGACAAGGGCATCAATGTCTTCCTGAAGGGAGTCATGGACAATTGCTAGACTTCCAAATGAGCCTTCCATCTGGGAGATGTCTTCCACTACCTGGGCAAAGCGTTCAAAGTTAACATAGGTGTTATTGGGGGGCATGCTGGAATGGGACTTGATGGTATACTCCTTCAGGCGTTTGGTCTTTAGTTGTCGCCGCTCACGCTTCTTGGTCTCTGGAGCTTTGGTTTCCTCCTTGTGCTCATTTGTCTATGATAGGAAATGGTACAGAGACATGGATATCACTGATGAGGGACTATATGATTGTTAACTAAATGCATTATCGCTCTTATGATGATACATCTCTGCAAGTTCAGCCTTAAGATGTAGGGTGTGCATGGGGAGATACATGAGCACAATCAAATGCTAAAACTTTTTGTGATTTAGTTTACCTTCTGAAAAATGGAGCCTTAAGAGGCTCATGCAAGATGAAACATTGTATATTCTTTTATACATTATTGTTAATTATGTATAATTATTATTAAGACTAACCTAAAAAACTGTTATGTTAAATATAGATTAAAAAGTTTGGAAAGAAATGAGTGCTTTTTGCTTTAACTAGGAGTATGAATACCTTAATCCAAGGGTGACTAAGAGCATCTTGGATAGTTAGTCTTTTCCTGAAGAACAAACAAAGTTCACATCATAATACTGTAATACAACATCGGCTTAATGCTTTTGTTTTCCAAAGAGGAACAGTACATTTTAAATTAAGGCCAACACTGCAATGTACATTTCAGTGTCTAAGGGTTGCTTTTTTTGTTCACAACTTGCAATAATATTATACACAATTTTTTTTATCATAATTGCCCCACCATGTTAAATTACATTTGATGTGTCACAGACAGCCCAAAAGGCAGATATCGAATTAGGGAAATACCCAGAACAAGGCTTAAATACAAAAACTAAAACAGACGAACCATCAACACAAATTATCCCAGGTGGTAACAATGACACAAATGAGGACAGGTGAGACTAATGAAAACTAAACAGATACATACATACACTGTGTTAGAAATCGCCTAGTATAGATCCTTAACATACTAAATATTAACAAACTCTTCTGCATATTTAGTATGCACAGTAGGCGATTCCGAACACAGCAATAGAACAGGCACACAACCATAGTGGGCATGCCAAACCACACCCTGTGTCATAATGTAGTAGGCTTTTCCTGTGACCTCTTACTTTTTATCTCTTTCCAGGAGCTGTCTGATGAAGTTCTTGGCCAGCTCACTGGTACGGCAGAAGAATTCCTCATCAAACTCGTAGTTCATGGCCGAGATGTTCCCAAGTGTGTCTTGTTTAGACTCTCCCAGAAATGGAGATGCACCGCTTAATCTGAATAAGAAAACTAGTTTATTAACTTGCACATAGGCATGAGATTCACAATCTGTATGTGATTTGCACAGTATATCTAAATGTCTGCCACTCATTTAAGATAATATTTTTCAAAAGCACAAGTTTTTATATTATCAGCATGGTAGAGAAAAATATACTTTACAGTATTATTGTCACAATATTAATTATGTTTTCTGTTACACTCACAAGATGTAGGTGATAACACCAATGCTCCACATATCTGCTTCCAGTCCCAAAGGCTCATAGTTAACTATTTCTGGAGCTGAAAAAAACCCAGTGAGCATCATTGGTATTGACATTGGAACTTAGTACTTATTTGAAAATTAAAAGTAATTCCATGGCAAAACTATTCATTTAAAACCACAATATGCATGAGTATAATAATGTAACGCTACTAGTGTTGTCATTAGTATTTAATTAATTAATCACACTAAAATCTTACCCACAAACTCGGGAGTTCCAAAAATGTTTTTAAACTCTACCCCAGCTTCAATCTTGTGTGCAAGGCCAAAGTCGATGAGCTTGATCCTTGGCAAAGGCACATTTTTATCAAGTAGCATTATATTTTCAGGCTGTAAAATAAAATTGTATTTTCAGGTTCACTATAGAATGTAGCATGTTGCAGCTAGCAGAGAAACAACAGCCAAAAAACAAAAACACAATTTTCTGGCAACATGGGTATGCAAAAGCAATTTCATTTTCAACCAGACAGCTGTAGCTCAGTACAAAAGTAATACCACAATAACTGACCTTGAGATCAAAGTGTGCAATCTTCCTGGTGTGGAGATATTGGACACCCTCCAAGATCTGCTTGATGAACTGTGTAGCCTCCTCTTCACTCAGAGACTCCTTTTGGGCGAGGAAGTCAAATAGTTCTCCTCCAGACACCCTACAACCACATACATGTATGCTATGATTCTTCAAATTAAAGATTGATGAACCTTAAGTATTCAGACACGGGTACAGCAAAATATGTCCACACATAAAAGATCTCTTTTAATTTATCAAAACACATACATTTCTTTCAGTTTTGAAAGCTTTCTGTAATGCTAAGAAAGTTCTTAAGAATGTATTGTTATCTGACTTACAACTGCAGGATAAGTACCACGTCTGTGCGGTTCTCGTACACGTCATGCAGCGTGACAATATTGGGGTGCTGGATCTGCTGCAAGATGTTAACTTCCCGCTCTATCTCTTCACGCCGCACCCCACGCCTGCTTGCCACGCTTTGTCGTTTCTTGATAAACTTTGCAGCAAATTTAAGTCCCGTGCTCTTTTCGGTGCACTGCTTTACAATAGCAAACTGCCCACTGAAAACCAGAGAACATAGGGAATACATACTTTAAATTGAAAAAAGAGACTGATGATCTTAGAGGATAGAGCTGGTATGGAGAAAATATTATGTTTGTCAAGCCGAGGTATCAGAGAGTGCATGCATGGATAATTATTGAAAGAAGTGAGTAAATTACATTTAAAAGGTTAAGTGGATATTCACTAAGAAAAATAAAATGTATTTGTATTGCAATGTGGAACATGAAGATTGTTGTTCATTATGTCACATGCAATATCAAGTTTACATAGCATGTGCCTCTGTGAGGTGTAAACTCACTCCTGCTATAAATAATTGTCGTAATTGTGACCCACAGTCTATCCATATAGTTAATGGCTAAATTTGCTGTCAAATAACGGTGCTAGCATTACATGATTGTCAGATAAATCTGGAATTTGAATGACATTTAAATCCACACAGAGACTTAGAAATGATCAAATACCAATAGGAAACACTTGTGTTTTGGCTGAAGTAATGGCTGAAGTTGCTCATGCAGGAGGGCATGTTATTTTTGTGACTTTAGAGTCAAAGGTCAAATGACTTTGGCAGCATCAGTTTTCCACTCCTGGGTGCATAGAAATAGTGTGTAAGCTAACACTTTACTTCCTCATTCAGGGTGTCTCTGGATATAGTCGATATAAACTGCCCTAAAGATAGAAAGGTAATTTAAAAAGCTGTGTGTCAAACAGTTGTCTCACAAACATACGCAATATGATAAAAAATTTTTTACTTAAGATTGCAGACAGCATATGAGCCTGTGTTGTGCTTAAACTGTGTTAATTATAATTAGTAGTAGTATTTTAAGTAATTTGTGTATCAGTGTATGGTAATCTAATATTACAGTACCTTCCCAGTTCTTCACAAATTTCATAGAAATCTTCAACCTTCAGTTGCTTAAACAAGGCCATGCCTTCAGTTTTCATAGCATATATGCAGGGGTGACAATGTTCTTGATAGCTGTGCATCAAAACGGGGCTCACTGTTATTTTGTTGCAATTGGCAAGAAAACGCAGTTCTATGAAAAAAGGCAAATACAATTTTATCTAATGCACTAACATGATGCGCCTTACTAACATTTTAATTACAGGCTAGTACAACAATCAAGAGTGCGTACTTGGGCAAACAGCAAGCAAATAAGCATAAACACAAACAATTATAAATGAGAGGGAGGAATATAACCAGACGTCCTGCTCCTGTAAATTAAAATCCACTTGAGGAAAACATAATACGATGAAGTTATGAATCATACAGTACCAGTCAAAAGGTTTGGACACACTTTCCCATTCACTTGAATATAAAAAAGATAAAGGCCGCATGTCCAAAAAAGTAGACAATATAGTGGGCTGTAGCTAAAATGGTCAGGCTATTGGCAGACCGTTAGGCATAATAGGGTAAAACGTTTTAGTCAATATAAATAAATATGCACCTTAATTAAGCACCTTACCATTTTAAAATGAAGGTAAAAACCTTTCAATTTCAATGCGGCAAACCTTCTGTAGTTGGGCAAGCCATCAAGAAGTGCCCTATATCCAGCGCGCACCCTAATACAGTACAGAACTGCTAGGCCAGCTGTTCGGTAGTGCGCGGAGCTAATGTGTCTCATATCCTTTGGCAGCCTGATCGGCCTTCTTTCAACGTTGCAATTAAAAAAGCAATTATGCCCCAAAAATATTATACGTTGTCTAAATTAATCTAAAATATAAAACAATAGATCATGGCGTATCATGAAGCTTTATGCAGGAAAAAACAACAAACAGCTGTTCAATCTATATTTCGCCTGTATAAAATTGCTGTATGACAAATCTGTTAACAAACCATTGCCATCCCAAGCTGATGCATAATAGAAATGCCACTGTGTATAGGAAAGCATCTGGACCGTGAGTGGTCCAAACAGATTTGGACCAACATTAGGCCTCAAAGAGTAGACACAGGTGGTGAAACCACTTATGGAACTACCTTGAGCTACAAAAGAGACTATATGCATATATATTCCGTCTATGTATTTGCATTTGTCAATTTGAGTTTCCTTACTTTATGTGTGGTTATTTAAAGTTATATTCAATATCCTTTTAATTTACATAAGACAATGCTCAAAGCTCAAAGCTCAATCTGGGAAAAGGATGTAATAGTCAAATATTTTTTTCCAGCAGTGATAAAGTTAAATGACGTACAGCGGAATACATGCAAATAATGCACCTCATCTTCTAAACGTTGCAGTGAACATCATTTTTTGTTTGCAGTGTACAGAGTTCTCACACAAACTCTCATGCAACTATTGTATAAAAATATCCTGATTCTAAGAACATGGAAAACAAAGAACGTTTGGACCCTCAGCTGGGTACTTCAGATGGAGGACTGAAGGAGATTGTACTAAAGTGGTTCACCGAGACTCAGGCATCGTTCATTTTACACAATGGCAATTTTCCAGATTGGTTTCAGGGCTTCACTGCCAGAACGTAAGGTTATTTTATTGGGTAGGAACTCTAGAAAGGTCATGGATGGAAATGTTCACTTTTGAAAGAAAAATAGTAGAACCATTTTGCACAATGTTTTAAACTAGTTTAATGCTGACTAATTTATGCTGGATAATTGCTTTTAAAAGATTTCACAATGCACTGTGTGGTTAAACCCTAGCATGTTACCAGTGCTACTACTCCGGTTACAAAAGACATTTCGTGTGTGTGACTGTGTAACATAGGATAACAGGTATAGGAAAGATATTTTTTTATGATATTCTTATGACATATTGTAATCACAGATTTTTTTGTCTTTGTAAGGAATGCTGAGGATCAGCTGAATGAGAAGACTTTGGGTTGTTTTCTTATTCGACTGAGTGATAAAGCCATCGGTTACATCCTCTCCTACAAGTGACATGACATTTTGATTACTCACATTTTAAAAATGAAATATGACCTTTGTATCAATTTGACATGGAATACTATTACTTTTTTTATATACAAACTACACAGGGGAAGAGACCGCTGTCGGCATTTTGTGATCAATCAAAATGAGGCGGGGCTTTTCATTATTTCAGGAGACTCTCAGACTCATCATAGCCTTACAGGCCTCATAGAGCACTACAAAGTTTGTCCCATCCAGCCTTTTGGGGAGTACCTTACTTCATCTTGCCATAAGGTACAATTTAACTTTAACAGGTTGTTCGTTATCTTTCAGGTGTAGCCTGTTTAACCGTTTGTTTTCTGTTGTTTGAAATCAGATTAACACAAGTTCCCTATATGACGTAGTTCATTTTGGGACCAAAGTAAAACCAGGGACAAGTGTGCAAGCCCTTCGAGGTTTATGGGACCACAGGAGTGACATGCCTAATGACAGCAAAAATGATCATCATAATGACTCCCTGACTCCTAAACTGCCTGTGTTGCCACCTAAAAGTAACAACAGAAAGCATACAGATACATCCTTTGTTGGTCAAAAATCCTTTTCACAGGTACAGTTATACATGGTTTATATTTTCCAGATTAATTTAGACATATTGAAACCTTGTCGATATGCACTTTTTTAACAGATTTGATCATTTATTGTCTCATTTAATTTGTTTTGTATTTCCTTTAGCAGTCAGTGCCCACAGAGCTGAAGAGAGGCATGCCTTTTAGTTACATACTAAATGGATCTTTTCACAACAAAGGCTGTTCTCACAGTCAAACTCAGAACACACACTCAGAGCAAAATATAGTGGAAAGATTGACCAGCACATATAGTCTAAACCAGGTGAAATTGAATCAGAGAAGAAAAGAAGATTCATTAATTAACACTAAAACGAGTTCTCGGGTGGATTTAAAAAGCACCGTATCAAGTGTCATGTACTCTGAGCTTAACCTGACGGACAACAGGAACCGGCCTCTACCTACTAAAGATAACAACTTAGAGGGGGAGTACTCCAAAAAAGTGACCTGCCACACTTACTCTCTTCAAGACAATTGGGAAAGCTTCAGAAAACTTTCCTTTTCTGACCACCACAGTGTTAGTCATGAAGAGCTGAGACATAACCCACTCTACCAGACCACTGGTGACCACCTTGAGGGGGGTGACCAATCGAAAACACAAAAGAGTCCGAGTCAATTCGATCCAAGCTGGAACTGTAAATTGACAACCCAACAGGTAGACTGCATGTATGCTGAAGTTTCACAAGAACCCAACCGTTTTTGTAACCACCTTGCTGATAACACCTATGAGCAGATTCCAGGAGATGCTGGAATGAAGACACAACAAGCCACCGATATTCAGGGCAACACATACGAAACGGTTACTGACCTGAAGACTAAACAACCTAAATCGACATGGGGTAAAAAGGTAAGTCAGAATGATTATCATGATGCAGCAAAACTGGTATTATTAGTAGTAGTGTTATTTTGGGTTAGAATTTTAGTATCTCTCCCTTTCACAATTTAATTGTGTCTTCTTTTGCAGAATGTCATATGGCGTAAATTCCATCCAGAGTTCAGGAAGAAATAAAATTATGTGTACTACACTGCAGTACAAATATAATGTATTATTTATGTTATATAAATTCATAAATTAAATATATTACGTGTGTGTGTGTGTGTGCGTGTATGTGTGCACATGCAGAACTATGATGAAGCTCAGGCACCATACATTCTTATTACAATGATTGTT
>JAPMUY010008043.1:0-7500 GCA_026901105.3 Galaxias olidus
GTGAGGGAGAAGGAGGGGCTGAGAGCATCAATGAGAAAGAGAGAGAGACAGATAAAGAGACAGAGAGAGACAGAGAGAGAGAGATGAATGTGTGTGCGTGTGTGTGTGTGTGTGTGTGTGTGTGTGTGTGTTTGTGTGTGTGAATAGAGATAGAATTGTGTGTGAGTAAGAGAAAGAGAAATCTTGGTTTTACAGTGGTATTGTTTAAAAGGGGGTAGGTGGGGGGGTATAATGTGTGTGTGTGTGTGTGTGTGTGTGTGTGCGTGCGTGCGCTTTGGCGTGCATGTTTGAATGTGATCATCCTCCACATTTAGATCTGATATGACGGTGACATCGTGGCATAGCAATGAGTTCCCCTGCTTTGATAAGCGCGCAGCGCAGAGCCTCTTTTCTCTCTCCTGTAAAAAGACGGTGAGATCATCCATTTCCCAGAGAGAGAACCCCCACAATGCCGTGGTGATCTGAGATGGTTGGAGGAATACATCTCCCACAATGCCGATGAGGAGGTATGGGGAGTTCAAAGTGGGAGAAGAAAAGGGAGAGGTTTCCTTCCTGGTGCTCTACCCTGAATTTAAATTGCAACCACGATTTGTTTGATCATTGTGTTCTTTTTTTCCCCCGTCAACTCCCAAATGAAGCTGATCCAACGTAGCTTTTTCAGCGTTGTGATTAATTACTGCAGAAGGAGAAGCACAATACAATACCACCTTTTTTGGGGGGGCAAACTATTTGCCATGTTTCAACAATTCTTCAACAACATACAAATATTTTTGTTTCTTTGGAGCTTGTTGCAGTTGTGGTGTAATTGGACGCTGCAATATACACAAAATGTTGATTGCTTAGACTGTGGACAAAACGAGTCCCCTTTTCAGTTTAGCCATTTTGTTCCAATTATGAATGACTTCCGTCTTTTGCTTTCTCAGTTTTCAATCTACCCCGTCCATATGAGGACTCAGTGAGTTGTTTCTTTGAAGATACATGTGTCTAAAGCGATCTTTTTGCTGAATTCTGTGAACCAGTAGCCTCCATCATCATACAAATCCACCCACTCAGTGAAACACACTAACATACTGACATACTAACACGTTAACACACAGAAACACACACACACACACACACACAGACACACACATGCACACATATTAGAGCTTGTCACTCCCAAAAAATGCGCACCCTCACACCCACACCTACACACAATTGATTGAGCTTGTCACACTGAGAAACTGGGCCTGACTGCCTGTCTACACACACACACACACACACACACACACACACACACACACACACACACTCCAAGGCCTCTCTGAATCTTTCTACTCAGTAATCTGGAAAGAAAAACCTCCCAACTGCATCCCGCCTCCACACCTCCTGTTCCGTCCGTTCGCTTTCCTCTCCTTCCCTTCTCCCCTCGCTCTCTGTCTTTCCCTGCTTCCTCTCTCTCTTTCTTTCTTTCTCTCTCTCTCTCTCAATCTGTTATATGTCTTCCATCTCTCCTTGGCTATTTATTTTGCTCACTTCTTCCACTCAGACTAGTATTTTCCACGGTTCCTTAAGCATGTTTTTGCGAGTGTGTATGTATGTTTGCGATGATTGGCATATGTTTGACCGTTTGTGCGTTCCTGTTTCTGTTGCGTTTCTGTGTGGATGTGTGGACGTTTGTGATGCTTTGTGTGGTTCTTGCGCTGGTCAACCAACAATGGAAACAAGAATTGTTCAAATCCGCTGGAAGCTGGCAGAGGAATAGTGTCGAACATATTGGGAAGAAGGGAGGATGCAAGAGAGGGAGAGAGAGAGGGAGAGAGAGAGAGAGAGAGAGAGAGAGAGAGAGAGAGAGAGAGTATGGGATCGTGTGTACTATGAATCTATGCGTTTGTGTTAGTCTCATGTAGCCTATACTAACTTCAGAATTTTCTGAGGTACAGAATCCCTGTTCTAACTGCCTGACTGACTGGCTGACTAGCTCTGACTGACTGTTTGACTTAATTTCTTACTGACCGACCGACTGACTGACTGACTGATCATTTCCTCCTGGTAAGCTGTGCCATGTTCTCTGTCCCCCCATGATGATGAGCTAGCCTCCCTCTTAGACACGCTCCTCTTACCTGAACCGCGTGTAGAACAGAAGGAGAGCCTGTGAGGAGAGAGAGAGAGAGAGAGAGAGAGCGAGGGATGGAGTTGGATAGAGACAGAGAGAGCCAGAGAGAGGGAAAGCGCGAGGGCAAAAGAGCGATCGAGCCAAGATGAGAAGGCCTAGTGGAGTTTGACAGAGACCAGCAGGGAGAAGAGAACAGAGTTTGACAGCAATACGTTTGTGGGGCCCAACACACAATCCCCTGTTCCCCCGACATAGGTTGAACCGTTTACAGATCTCGTGAAGGCCGTGGGCACAGGTCCAAACATCTCATCCCTAACGAGAGCTCTTGTGACAGCCAGCTCTTCTAAGGTCAGATTCATACATAGTTTATTAAAAGTAATTCAAGCAAAAGTGTTATACTTTTTAAGTTAATTGGATAATTTTTTCAGGCTCTTTGGGCCGTTCTGGGGATAAAGATGGTTTGTGTACTTACCACCAGAATATTCATGTCCAGGGTCCTTTCAGGATTCCATGCTCAACAACACACTTGTTTTTCTTACTAATTCAAATAATGATGAATTATGTTAGCGTTTCACGACAATCAGGTTGTTGTCTGAAACGTCTTCCTTGTTGATGTGTCACAGTCATCCGTGGTATTAGCCTGTCTCTGATTGGCTCAGACAGAGATAGGCCCGGGACCAGGGTCTGTTTTTTTTCATGTGATGGACTCTCTGCCTGCTTCATTGCATGCCAATCGAGAGATGTCCTAGTGAGTGTTCAAACCGACTCCAAAGTAGAAAATAACAATTTTCTTTTTTTATCTATTGCAATTTTGAAGTTGTCGCTCAAAACAGCAGACTGACAAAATGGCAGCTAAAACAAGCCACCGCCCACAACCGCTTCCTTAAACAGGCAGACATTGGTTCCGGGGGGGGGTTTCTTTTCGCCTCGGGCTTCACCTGCTATGAGTCCCCCGATTCCTCATTGTGACAGATCCAACAGGGCAGCGCATGCACCAGAGGTCAAGGCTAGTACTGGAAGCCATCAGGCTTATTGATCGTGTGTGTGTGTGTCCACGCCTTGTTCAGCCTTGCTGGCCGTGGGCAGAAATTATGTATCAAATGACATTATGATGATGAACATTTCCTCAGTAATCCTAATGCCATTAGGTCAGACAGCATCAAATTCAATCAGTGCTCCCCGAGAACGGGAGGAGGAGAGGGAGTGGAGAGGGAGACAGAGGGTGAGGGGAGGGGGAGAGGGAGTGGAGAGGGAGTCAGAGGGTGAGGGGAGGGGGAGAGGGAGCGGAGAGGGAGAGGAGAGGGAGTCAGAGGGTGAGGGGAGGTGGGAGACGGAGTCAGAGGGTGAGGGGAGGGGGAGAAGGAGTGGAGAGGGAGTCAGAGGGTGAGGGGAGGGGGAGAGGGAGTGGAGAGGGAGTCAGAGGGTGAGGGGAGGGGGAGAGGGAGTGGACAGGGAGTCAGAGAGTGAAGGGTGGGGGAGAGGGAGTGGACAGGGAGTCAGAGGGTGAGGGGAGGGGGAGAGGGAGGGAGAGGGAGTCAGAGGACTCTGGAGAGGGAGAAGGGTGGGGAGAGGGAGTGGACAGGGAGTCACCTCTCTCTCTCTCTCTCTCTCTCTCTCTCTCTCTCTCTCTCTCTCTCTCTCTCTCTCTCTCTCTCTCTCTCTCTCTCTCTCTCTCTCTCTCTCTCTCTCTCTCTCTCTCTCTCTCTCTCTCTCTCTCTCTGCCGAGACTGCCTTGGCGTATTTCCCTAGATTTGGCCGGGTGGCAGGTGGTGTTTTCTCCTATCTCTGCCGAGACATGCCTTGGATGCCTGACATATCTGCATGAATGCCACCCTTGTGCAGTGGACATTTTCATATCAGTGAGGTGGGGGGGTAGGGGTAGAAAATATGCGATAGCAAAATAACATGCCCACGTGCTTAATGCTCATTTTTAGACCTGTCTCAAAAGAGCTTACGCCGACGGCATCTCCTGCTCCCCGAGTCGGTGGAGGCAGCAGCGGTTGTCGATGCCGACCGTCGATAGCGATGAACGGCGGAGAGGACTTTGCTGGCTGCGTGACTCTTTCTGTTCCTGCTCTGTCTTCCCCTAACACACGTCGTACGTTTCGTAGCGTGAAGGGTGTTCGCTTTGTGGCTTTCGATGCCCGAGTTCTGCCGTCTTGCTTCGTGTGGATTCGTGATTCTATTCTAGGAGGAGACGGGAAACGAGAGAAGCCACGTACGCTGGAGTGGCAACTACAAACAATTCAAATAAACATGACCAGGAATAAAGCTACTTTCAGACACACGCACAGTGGCCTAGAGTTAATAATGATAATTGTTGTGTTTTTGTGCAGGCTAGACGTGGACCTGAGAATAAAGGATTCGTTTCAAGGTGACGTTTGTTTTACCACAGAGGAAGCACCTGCTCTTTGTTACATGACAAAATAAGGCCTGGCTGTGGTGAACCCAAATGAACCACTGTCGAATCGGCCCTCCGTCTCACTAACACACACGCACAACACACACTGAACCACTGTCGAATCGGCCCTGTGTCTCACTAACACACACGCACAACACACACTGAACCACTGTTGAATCGGCCCTCCGTCTCACTAACACACGTACAACACACACTGAACCACCGGCAAATAGGCCCTGCTTCTCACTAACACACAACACAACACACACTGAACCACTGTCGAATCTGACCTCCGTCTCACTAACACGCAACACAACACACACCGCGAAGAAAAACCCCAAAGTCACACTTGCCCCATTCGTAACCGCGCCGTCCCCCCCGACCGAAAACATGCAGATTCTCCTCTCCTCCACAGGCGTTTCCTTCTATTGATCCCAAATAAGCCGTTTTGACAGCGTCATTACGACTAATATAATTCCGCGCCCCGCTGACAGGACGAGGCAGCTGAGGCAAGCGTAGCGGTCGTTAGCGTAGCCAGCAGTGGCAGCCCCCCCCCCCCTTGCCCATTTGTCTCCACCGCTTTGCACCCAGGAGAAGCCCACAGTCTGGCGCGCTGCTCGGGGCGCCGCTCGTCCCTGTGTGGGTGTCTGCTGTGATCAGCTCCACGGGCTGGAGGGTCTGTGAGGACGGAGGGGAGGAGGGTTGAGAGAGGAGGAGGGAGGACAGAGAGAAAGATGGAGAGAGAGGGAGAGAGGGATGGAGACAGCGTGAGAGGGAGAGGGAGGGAGGGAGGGAGGGAGGGAAGTAAATGAGAAGGAGACAGAGATCCTCTTAATTCCCCCTGGACCAAGCTGCTACCCATGCTGGTTTTATTAGCCCTGTTATTGTCATGGTTTTAATCCACTCTCTTGTCCTGTGGCCTCAGACACAGGGTGTGTTTGTGTGTGCTCGCACGCGCGCGCGTGTGTGTGTGTGTGTGTGTGTGTTTGTGTCTCCGATCACCTGCTGTGTCGTGCCCTCGCCAGGAAGTCTGCCTTCACTCCTTCAGGGAGCACTTGCCTGAGGAGAGGGTGGTGGAGGGGGTAGGACGGGGATAGGAGGGGTGTAGCAAAAAACAACAACAAGGGACGTTTAATCCCCTTTTCCTCACTTCCTCCTCGTCCTCATCTGCTGCTCTCTCCTCACAATAACAATAACACACAGAGAGAGAGACAGAGAGACAGAGAGAGAGAGAGAGAGAGACCTGCAATCAAGGAAGGGGGAGGAAGACGAGAGGAAGAGAACGAGGGAGACAAGAGAGACAGTAAAAAGCAGGCGACAGTAAAAGAGAGGAGGGAGAGACGGGAGAGAGGGCAGTTTAGACTCCCTGACACAACTAAAAGGGCTCAGCCCATAAAAGGCACAATATAGGTGGAGGCTGTGTGTGTGTGTGTGTGTGTGTGTGTGTGTGTGTGGTGGCGAGGGGATGCTCCAGAGATTTATAGGACATGATACAGCTCCATTCTGGAAGGCTCCGCTAACACAGGGAAAACAACACAAGATCAACTACAACTGCAGCGTGATTTATGACAACGGCCTTGCGCCGTGTGTGTGTGTGTGTGTGTGGGGGGGGGGGGGTTGGGTGTAAACGAGGGAGAGAAAGAGAGCGAGGGGGGAAGGACAGAGAGGGTGTGTGTGATTGTGGGTTTTATTCATGAAGTGTGACGACGTGATTAAGCCGATACGACATTGTGTGTGAACAGCATTTGATTAACAAGACCATAACATTTACATGTTATTACACACGCACGCACGCACGCGCGCCAAACACACGCACACACCTGCACGCGCGCACACACACACACACACGCGCTTATACACTGCAGTCAGCGTGCATCATTAAACCCATCTTTCCACCAGCAGTGTCCTTCTAATGGGGTCTTGGTGGAGCTCGTTGTGAGTCGCCGTGGCAATCTCCCCCCGCCATCAGCGCTCTGTGACGGGGGGCTGTTTAGCGGCGGCGGCGGCCCGCCTAATCACGGAGGACGGGGGACAGGAAATGAGAGCGGCTCCGCTGGTTTGGCTCAATGGCCGACACACACAGGTTGGCATGTGCCTCTCCCAGCACACGCGTGTGCGTGTCATTATGAGCTGGCCTTCATGCACATGTTTATCTTTGCCCAGAGTCATTACCTTCACAACGCCTGCACTTAGGCCCCCCCTCCCCCGCAAAACAAGCGGCATCACACACTAACACACACACACACACGCATAAACAGCATGCTGACAACACACACACACAAACACGTCCTCCCTGTGCGCTCCATTGAACGCATGTTAATTATGGGATGAAAAGGCTCTCTGTCATAAGGTGATCATTGGTGCGTATTGTCCCCAGTCAATACCAACTAACTAGGCCTGCACCATTACCTAGCCATAACTCACAGCATGCCAATCCATTAGCCATAAATATTATCTTTATTATTACTGGGAACACACACACACACACACACACACACACACACACACACACACACACACACACACACACACACACAGAGAGAGAAGGTCAGTGTGTGTGTGTGTGTGTGTGTGTGTGTGTGTGTGTGTGTGTGTGTGTTAATTGGATGTGTAGAGCGTGTGTCATTGACATGCATAATCCCTCCACAATGACTTCAGGACTCTCAGGTCTTTGCTGAATCGACCGCGGCTCGCTGCCTCCATATTTCAAACCGGACTATAACCAACTCATCATGGCGTGTTTATGCCTCCGCCTGTGCCCCCCCCCCCCCCCCCCCCCCCCCCCGCGCGCGCTCGTCCTCTCCAAGGCCAAACACGAGGCCAGGCCCTCCCCCTCTGACAGGAGGTGAAGGAAAACGACCGAGGCTCCTCCTCCCCGCCGTCTGCTCTCCTTCTTTCACTCTCCTGTCACTCTTCTCGTCTCCTTTTTTGTCCTCCTCCCCCCCCCCCCCCCCCCCCCCCCCCTCTCGTATTTCTCCGTCTCTATCTCTCCGTTGGCCTCTCT
>JAPMUY010008043.1:12500-20000 GCA_026901105.3 Galaxias olidus
CACACACGCACAAACAAATGACTGTCTGCCTTTTTCTTTATAATTCAGGTATACCGTAGGATTTATCGTTCTGTCCTTTACCAAATGGAAAACATAACTCGTGTTTTTGTATTCCTTTGTTTCAAAGTGCCCCTGCTGGGCTGTGTCATCCACTGAGCTTAGCCCCGGTCCACCACGGCAGGCCTGAGGAGCAGCAGATCGCCATTAAATGTCAAACGGTTGATCGAGAAGAGGAGGCCTCCGTGGAGAGAGGAGGGGGATGAAGGGGGCCTCCGTCGTGCTGGTCATTCCGGAAAGGTCAGCGTCGGATGTGAAGGACGGGGGGGGGGGGAGGGGGGATGATAAAAACGTGGAGTTAAAAAAAAAAACGGGGACGATTGAAAGGGACCCAAGGACAAATAAATAAATAAATAATGCTCCACCGACAGGACGCAGACCGGAGCGTTTTAAAGAGGGGTCCTCCGGAAATATAATGAGTGAAAAATAGAATAATCATGATAACGGTAATTATGTCACCAGGGCCAGTAGAAGGGACACAGAGAGGCACTGTGACTTCATTATGGTCATGAATAGTGATATTATCTTAGGAGGCGGCTAGAAAAAAGGTTCCTAGGTTCACTTTGCTACCTTGTCATCCATTTTGCACACAGCACACTTCCTAATGGCCCGCTATTCCTGGCCACACGTCTTACACGGAACTCTGAATGAGACTTCAAGGAACTAGGACTAGGAAACAAGGAGACAAATGTAAATCTAGATATATATGGAGTAGAACAGACACAGATAGAGACACAGACAAGGGCGATGGTATAGAAGCAGGATTGCCGTATCTTAAAGTCATGACGCCAAGGTAAGGAGCGGACATGGTGAGACGCACACACCTGCAGCGATACGACTGCCCGACTTCCAACATGCTCGCATGTTGACCACCGCCATGGCAACAAATACATCCAGCCGTTGTCATGGGCATTGCTAACATATGACACTGCATTCACGGGCCTCGTGAGTAGAGTAGAGCTTCTGCCAGGTTTGCTGGCTACCTCCGAAACGGATGACATTTCCAGGTTGAGAGCGGTGTGGATCGAGCGCGCTCCTTCTTTGTCGAAGGACAGAGGCCCTTCCGGAGGACTTGGTGGTCGTTGTCTTTCCGGTGCCAAAGCAAATCTCTTCTGTTTGACTGGCTGGAGAACCGGGATCCCTGTGGGCCGTGAGGTTTTTACAGCCCATTTCACCAAAACCCAAAGTCAGATCACATACTTTTTACGTCGCGCCCGGTTGAGTGACGGGGCTGGGTATGTCGACCGTCCTGCTGCCCGACGTGCATGAACGCCGTCCCACCAGTAGAAACAAACGAATGAAGATACACTTTGAAGGACGTGCTACATGACAGACAGTCCATGTTGATGAAGTAGATGTTGGTGAATAACGCAGGGCAACTCTGTTGAGAGAACGCTCCGCACAGGGGCTTCTTTTCTCAGCGTCCGCCGCAAAGACGTCCCTCCAAGAGGCACACGGCACGGAGCGACTCTAAAGAAACCCATGTGAAACCACCGGAGTCGCGCCGCGGGAAGTGACCTCCCACTGTCTCCTGCCACGCAGACGTTTCCCTCAAAGGAACGCCACGGTGCGTCGCGTAACACCTAACTATGGACTGTTACCACGTGGATGAACAAAAGGAAGTGACAAAATCAAAACCGGACGGTGCGTCTCGCTTCCTCCTCACGGCGAGGGCCTTTGAGTTGGTGTCCGACGACGAGCGAGCACCGGTAGCGACGACAAGCGATCGCACGCAGGCGAACACTGGGCCCGCATGCTAACGGGGACGAGATAACGAGATAACGGGCTGTGCCAGAGCTAATCTTCAGCCAGCCCTCCACAGGCTCACAAAGTCCTTCATCAGTGCAGGCACCTTTTTAATGATGATTAGCTGGCGTGCTAATCAACCAGGAACCATCTAGGCTGCACCGCTAATGTTAAGAGTGATGTCTGCTTGTGTGTGCGCGTGTGTGCGTGTGTGTGTGTGTGTGTGCGTGTGCATGTGTGCGTGCGTGCGTGCGTGCGTGCGTGCGTGCGTGTGTGTGTGTGTGTGTGTGTGCGCGTGCGTGTGTGTGTGCGTGCGTGCGTGCGTGCGTGTGTGTGTGCGTGTGTGTGTGTAAGCCCCCGGGAGGAGGTGCTAGACCAGTTCCAGCAGGTTTGGTGGTGTCAGGCTGGATGACCGTGTTCCTGTCATTTAGATGTGGGTGGAGTTTAGCTCTGCCCCCCACCTCCCCCGCTCTAGCACACACTTAACACAGGCAAAATACATTATGGTGGACATAAAACGTCACACACACACACACACACACACACACACAGATACTGTGTTTTACCTGTGTATGTGTGTGTCTGATGTTGTGACTTGTGTCCGTGTGTGTCGATTGTGTGCTTGTCTATCGGCGTATGCGTTTGTTGGTGTGTGTTTTTATGTGTGTGTGTGTGTGTGTGTGTGTGTGTGCGGACAACCTAACGAGGTCGTTCAGGTCGTAAAGCACACAGCGACAGAGGCACGTGACAACGCCTCCCCATGGGGAGAACACTGTCTTAAAAACACACCGACCTGCCGCCTCCGAGCAGACACACACACACACACACACACAGAGAGAGAGAGACAAGGAACAATCCTGTTCTTGTTAACCAGTACGGTTCAAAATATTAAGAATTTTGAAAGGTCAAACATGATATGTGGAATCTACTTTTTATTAACACAATAGTGGTTCAATGATGCAATTAAAACCCCAAAGTGTTTGGGTTTGGTTTTCTGTGAGTGTTCTATGCCTCCCTGATATTAAGCTAGAAGAGACCTTTTGTCCTTCTTGCCCCCCCTTATGCAAGCACACACACACACACACACACACACACACAGAAGGACAGACAGACACTTCCCCTGGCCCTTACAAAGATCCCCATACACACACACAGACAGACAGACAGACAAACAGACAGACAGACACTAAAATAGGCTTGTGGAGGAGCGGCGGAGCCAAATGTCAAACGGCAATAAAAAGCAGAGGTAAATGGCCCACGCCATAAAAACGCGCAATGAATAGGCCGCCATTTCCAGCTCACCGACTTGAAAGGTCAAGAGCCGTTTACAAAAAAGGAGGCAGAGTCATAAGAATAGGATAAAATGTAATAAACATTAGCGGATACACATAGTAACCATGTTCAAACACACTGACACACACACACACACACACACAGGCGCGCGCGCATCAACGTGCGCACACACACAACCATAACAATGAGCTCACACATGCATTTGATCCTGCCTCGAGGCAGGAGCACCCAAGCACATGTACACACACACCCTCCCCCCAACTATTTGGCCGTAAGCACACACACACACACACACACACACACACACACCAAACACACACACACACACACGCTGAGATGGATGTCTGAATGTCATGGATGTCGTTACAGCTGTCCATGTTGCGCGTGACTGAAGGGACCCGGCGGAGCGTTTATCGCTGCCATCTTCACACCCGGCTCCACGCCACGCGCGTCCTATTATAACACCATATGTCTCCCGTCCAAACACGGGACCGGCTATCAGCGGAGGACAGGTGACGGCGCCGGGCGCCGGCCTACACGGGCTATCTGAGGCCGGCAGAGTGCGTTCTGGAACACATCTCACGTAACCTTTCATTTTGCGGCCGGTCGTGACGGATTTGATTTTTATCTCGCCTTTTTTTTTCTTTTGACGTTTTTTTTATTTTATTTTATTTTATATAAATTTATTTTTTTACATATATGGTCTACCAAGACACAGATCATGCACCAACCAATCAGATTGACCCCTTCCTGTACCACAGGCTTTCCAGAACAGATGTATTTGAACGACATTATCTGGTCATCAACATGTTACTAATCAGCACATTGCTGATCTTAGATGAATTCTAAAACATTGAGAACCTTGCAGTATGACATATTTTTAATCTCTCTTTAGTTTATTTGTAGATGTCTTGTTGAGGACACAACCTTAGCCAAATGTGTAACCCCATACAAAACAAAACGACCGTACCCGAGTATATGTTGTTATCGCTAACAAACTGGTAAACAGAGTGTCCCGACCTCCATTTCCTCCACACTCATTTGACACGGATGTTTCACCAGCAACAACTAGCTACAACCATGGATCTCTCTGTATATCTCTCTTCCTTCCTCTCTCTCTTTCTGTCTCTCTCTCTCTCTCTCTCTCTCTCTCTCTCTCTCTCTCTCTCTCTCTCTCTCTCTCTCTCTCTCTCTCTCTCTCTCTCTCTCTCTCTCGCTCTCTCTCTCTCTCTCTCTCGCTCTCTCTCTCTCTCTGTCTCTCTCTCCCTCTCTCTCTCCCCCTCTCTCTCTCTCTCTCTCTCTCTCTCCCTCTCTCTCTCTCTCTATCTCTCTCTCTCTCTCTCTCTCTCTCTCTCTCTCTCTCTCTCTCTCGCTCTCTCTCTCTCTCTCTCTCAGTGGCGCACTCAACCCACTTCTAAAAAACACTCACACACACTCAGACACTCTCTCTCTCTCTCTCTCTCTATCTCTCAATCTCTCTCAATCTCTCTCTCTCCTCTCTCTCTCTCTCTCTCTCTCTCTCTCTCTCTCTCTCTCTCTCTCTCTCTCTCTCTCTCTATCTTTCAATCTCTCTCAATCTCTCTCTCTCCTCTCTCTCAATCTCTCTCTCTCTCTCTCTCTCTCTCTCCCCCCCCGTTGTCTTTGTTCTCCTTTTATCCGATATAAGAAAGTGCCGCCTCATTAACAGCGGAAGGTTACTTGTCGTTAACGAGAGGTCCAATTAGACTGCACACAGAGCGCCAGCCTACAACACAAACACTAAATCACCTTGTTGAATCACTGCCAAGTCAACACAGGAGCTAGGAGGTAGAGAGAGAAGGAACAGACGAAGAGAGTGGGGAATCAAAAAACAGGAGGAGGAGAAAAGGGGGATGTTGGTAACACCAATATATTACCGTGCACATCCATTCATGAATATTGTTTGCTGAGTTTGAGAATGGAAGAGAATAGAAATAATGAGTGCAATGCAATGAGATAACCACCCTAAACGAGGCCCTGTTTTTCATAAGAGTTTAATAGAGTGGAGAATGCCCAAATATGATATTCCTCCTCAGCAGCAGCCTATTAGAGTAATTTGAATAATGTGAAATCAAATGATGCCGTTGCACATTCCTGCCGATGATCCCAATCCAATTTTCTTTCCGTGAATTAAAGCTAAGCTGTTTATTAGCTAAAAGTAATAGGCTATCCACAGAAAGTACAAAGATTAATCTGCCCTCGTTAAGTCACTGACTGACTCAGTGTGATTACGCCATTCAAAGACCTCGTGTTCCCATGCCTAAATCTACTGACAGAGGGAGAAGAAGAGATTTGATGAAGAGACAAAATGAAGAGAAAGAGAGAGATGAAAACAAACAAACAGGCAGGCAGAGATACAGACAGGCAGGCAGACATACAGATAAACAGGCAGGCAGAGATACAGACAGGCAGACAGACAGATAAACAAACAGGCAGGAAGGCAGACAGGTAGATAAACAAACAGGCAGACAGGCAGGCGATGGAAGGATGAATGAATGAAGAATAACTAGGAGATAGAGAGAACAGGCCAGTTTTTTTTTCTTGCCCCCCACACCTTTCCCTTCCTCCATCAAACACCCCCTCCATTCCTCCCTACCTCTCTCTCTAAATCCACCTTCCCCCTGGCGCCTGTGTTTCTGCTTCATACTGTTACGCAACATCAACCTATGGATGCCTCTGCTCCCTGGAGAGGCCAAATCTATCTGAAGATACCATAGCAGACACACACACACACACACACACACACACACTCAGGCATACACACAGGCACACGGGTATTGTACATGGTTGAAGGTATAAGCAGGAGCCAAATTGCTCGATAACCCCAAAGAATATGTAGGTGTGTGTGTGTGTGTGTGTGTGTGTGTGTGTGTGTGTGTGTGTGTGTGTGTGTGTGTGTGTGTGTGTGTGTGTGTGTGTGTGTGTGTGTGTGTGCGCGTGATTGGGTTATGTGTACTTGCAGAGATGCACAGATCCGGCCAACATATACTTTGCAGCCGCAACTTACCGAAACACAAGCACACACACACACACACACACACACACACACACACACACACACACACACACACACACACACACTCAGACACTTGCCAGTAGTGACCGTGAAGGAATCTCATCTTATCAGGGGTGCAACTGTTGACATGACTGGACAAATAGAGAGAGGAGGAGGGTGGACATTGGAGTTCAGGAGAGCAGGAAGACATACATAAAGAGGAGGACGACAAGAGCAAACGGAGGAGAACAAAAAGCAAAGAGAGAGAGGAGAGAGGAAAGGGGGAGCAAGGAGGGAGGAAAGATCAATGAAGGATGCTAACAGAGACACGAGGAGAGAGGCAGCATCGTGGGAAAGTGGTCAAGGGGACAACGGCGGGGAAGAAATGTATTAAGGGCTGAGCAAAAAGAAGAGGAAGGGGGAGGGAGACAGGAGACGGGGGGAAGAGGAGCAGAAAGAGAGCGAGAGGGAGAGAGAGGAGAGATAGTAGGGGAAGACGTAATCCACTCAGGAGCCTTAGAGCGAGGCACCCTGGCACCTATCATGTCAGATAGACACACACACACACACCCACACACACACACACACACACACACCCATACACATCCACCCACACCCATACACAAACACACACACAAATGACCAAACACACACACATGCCCCCCCCCCCCCCCACACACACACACACCAACACACACACCCACATACACAGATACACACACACGTACACAAACGCACAAACACACACACCCACACACACACACACACACACACACACAAAAGCAGCACGGTGGCTCAGTGGTGAGCACTGTTGCCTCACAGCAAGAAGGTCCTTGGTTCGAACCCCACCTGACCCAAAGGCCTTTCTGTGTGGAGCGTCCATGTTCTTCCCGTGGCTGCGTGGGTTTCCACCGGGTGCTCCAAAAACACATGGATTACTGCTCAGTGCCCTGACTACAGCACCAATATAACTGGAGTCAGTTAGTCTGATCAGTGTGTGCAAAAGTCTATTGCGATATGTTGGGATCGAACGCCCTCTCCAGCTCCTCCAGCTGCTCTGCCGTGAAGGTGGTGCGGCTGCGGCGCTGCTTCCTCTTCAGGGGCAGGTCGGGCTCCGACTCCACCTCCGAACCCTCGTCTGAGGGACTCGCTGTGGGCAGGAGAGAGAAGAGGGACCCCAGGTCAGAGAGCAAAGTGGCCTGGTGCTAAACGTTTAATAAAGAGCGTGATCTTAATGGTGCGGCAAAGGAAAGGTTACAGCAACAATTTCAGGGATCCGTTTGTTTCTGAGGTCGACGCTTGTCGTTGCGTTTAGACATTCATAATAATCATACATCTTAACAGATAGCTGATTAAGTCTGACATGAATTGGCTGCCTTGGTATCACCCAG
>JAPMUY010008043.1:27500-32500 GCA_026901105.3 Galaxias olidus
CACACACACACACACACACACACACTGCTTCAGTGGCTGAAAGTCCCGGTGCATTTTTCTCTTATTCGACTGCCCATTTAAATGGTCTCCCAATGAGGGTGGCTGTCCGTCAGCGTAGAGCTAGTCGTTGTAGTGTGTACTGTTGTGTAGTGTAGTGTAGTAGTGTAGTGTAGTAGTGTAGTGTAGTGTAGTGTAGTGTAGTGTACTGTAGTGTAGTGTAGTGTTGTGTTGTGTAGTGTAGTGTACTGTAGTGTAGTGTAGTGTAGTGTAGTGGTGTAGTGTAGTGTAGTGTACTATTGTGTAGTGTAGTGTAGTAGTGCAGTGTAGTAGTGTGGTGTAGTAGTGTAGTGTAGTGTAGTGTAGCGCAGTGTAGTGTAGCGTAGTGTAGCGTGGCTGACCTTGTTGGTGTGGACAATTGTGGAGGCGGCAACAACAGAGCGTCGTCCCAGCCAGCGTCGCCACGGACACCAAGGCCGAGGTGTGGGCGCTCTGAAACATGACCGGGGAGCAGAGAGACCCCACGGTGAGGGCGAGCCAGAGGAACACCAGCAGCTAAAGACAGGTGCAAGTAAAGCATATCAAAAAACACGGTTCTGTTTTCAAAAGAAAACTTATTTTGTTTCGTTGAGCCATTGACAAACGTGGAAATGGTGCGGCGTCGCTTTGTGCCGGCTCACTAAGTGTCGCCACCTATCTGCAGAGCCAACAATGGACAACAACAAAGCACTCTGTTAGCGGAACCCTTCGCTCGTGGCTCGCCGTTAGCAGATGGTTTTGATTAGGTCATCTCTGACTAGTCACATCATTCAATAGACATTCAAATGGCGCCCTAGAAACATATGGCGATATCAGCGATGATCCTCGATCCATCGTGTTGTTGAAGCAGACAATTGTTCAAAAAGGTATTCATTGATCTTAATACTTAACACTTAGGAACACTGCACTATCCGTGGATTCATTAAAAGCCTACTCTCTTTTCCAGTTTGAACCGGAATACTAGGTACACAACCAACCTGTAAATGAACGTCATTGTGTCCTTGTCACACTTTCTGCACAGAATTGAATACAAACAAAATAAGGTCAATCTCATGGCCAGTCTAAAAATAAAAATATGTCTGAAAAAAATATGTCTGTAGCAGTCCTGTAATAAGTGGACCTTCTCTGCTTGGGTTCCTCTGTGTTGCCGTGGTGACCAGGTACCTGGTACTCTCCCAGAGTTGGGTCAGACAAGCTTAGACAGACGGAGTGACCAAACTTACATAGAAATCCAAGGGGTGACATCATCTTCATACACACACACCCACACACATGCGCGCGCACACACACACACACACACACACACACACGCACACACACACACACACACACACACTTTTTCACCATCCGCCTGTAACACAGCTAGTCTTTCAATTCTGTGACGCACAGCACCTGACAGAAAGAGGCAGAGAGAGATAGAGAAAGATAGAGAGAGAGCGAGAGAGAGAGAGAGAGAGAGAGAGAGAGAGAGAGAGAGAGAGAGGGAGAGAGAAGAAAAATAATGGGAGGTACTTCCAAGTTTTCCTCCTCACCACTGTCCCAGCTACACCTGGAGACTGTCTCTGTGTTTTCACTGTGTTATTCCTTCTGTTTGATTTTCTGTTTGGGTGTGTGTGTGTGTGTATCTATGTGTGTGTGAAAATGTGTTGTATTATTGTGTGTGTGTATCTATGTGTGTGTGAAAATGTGTTGTATTATTGTGTGTGTGTGTGTGTGTGTGTGTGAGAGAGGTGGGGGATTGAGGGGGGGTATCTGTGTGAGGACTCGCTGCATGCAGCTGCAGGAAGAGAACCGCCACCGTGAATTTGTCAGTTGACAGTGACGGAGTGCTACTCGCAGCTTCGGAACACAAACACAAACGCACACACACACACACACACACGCGCGCGCACACACCGTTGAGACACTGCTTCAAAGTACCGCGCGGCTGTCACACCGTATCGTTAGCGCTCCGCCGTTCGTACTTCCGTCGGTCCTCCCCCCCCCCCACTCTTTTCTTCCCTGTCCTCCCCCACCCCCTTATCCCCCCGCCTCTTTTCAAACCCCCCTCCCCCCCCCCCTCTCCCTCTTCCCCCCCGTCTCTCCTCGCTCCCCTTCTTCCTGGCGCGGCGGCAATGCTTTATTAATGGAACAGGTGTCGCGGTGGCGCCGCAGGGACGTCGTCACCACAGACAATACCCTGATCAAACATTATGGGATGTGCCTTCATGTAATACGCAGCTTCACTTGTGTACAACTTCTCCAAAACAAACATCGCCACTCTGTCGCTGCCTCCTGCTCGTTTGTCTTTCCGGTGTGCTCGTGTTTAAGAAGACGAGGAGGAGGAGGAGGAAGGGGAGAGGGGAAGAGGAGGAGGAGGAGGGAGGTCTGTCTGTAAGGAGACGAGGCAGAGGAGGAGGAAGAGGAGGACGATCTGTATTTAGGAAGACGAGGAAGAGGAGGCAGGGTGAAAAGGGAGTGAGGAAGGTCTTCAAGGTGACAAGCAGAGGAGGAAGAGGAGCACAACCTGTATTTAGGAAGAGGAGAAGAAGGAGGAAGAAGGGGAAAGAAGAGGAAGCTCTGTAAGGAGACAAGCAGAGTAGGAGGAAGAGGAGGAAGACCTGTATTTAGGAAGAGGAGGGGGGAGGGGACGAGAAGGAGAAGGTCCCTATTTACAGAGACTACTGGAGGTGTGGAAACAGCAGGACGCCAAGCAACCATCCCTCCTGCTCCACGGTGCTCTTCTCTCTGAGCCGCGTGTGACGTGCTGTGTGTTGTGTTGTGTTGTGATGTGTGTTGTGTTGTGTGTTGGGTTGTGTGTTGTGTGTTGGGTTGTGTGTTGTGTTGTGTGTTGTGTTGTGTGTTGGGTTGTGTGTTGTGTGTTGTGTTGTGTTTTGTGCGTTGTGTGTAGTGTGTTGTGTGTTGTGTGTTGTGTGTATTCCTGGATGTTGCAGACTCTCTGTGGATGCATTCATATGTGCATTAGTGCGCGTGCCATTAAATTTCTTCTTGTCTCAGCACTCAGCTTGTGTATGTGTGGTACCCACATGCAATCCTGTCTGTCTCGCTCTTAGTGTGTGAGTGTGTGTGTGTGTGTGTGTGTGTGTGTGTGTGTGTGTGTGTGTGTGTGTGTGTGTGTGTGTGCGTGTGTGTGTGTGTGTGTGTGTGTGTGTGTGTGTGTGTGTGTGTGTGTGTGTGTGTGTGTGTGTGCACGCGTGCATGCGTGTGTGCGTCCGCGTGGAGGTTGGGTGTGTGTCGAGAGGGGATCAGATCTCACCCACGGGGACAGCTAGCCTTTCCAGTGACCAGCCCTGTGCCAACACAGCCTCCACGCTGACTCCACCCATCAGCTCCCAACATGATCTGCTGCTGCTGCCGGCTGCCCTCGCCTCCCTCGGGCCCAACGGGTCCACAATAGCACCAAGACAGCTACACTTGATACAATAATACCAAGACAGCTACACTTAATACAATAGCACCAAGACAGCTACACTTAATACAAAACACCACGACAGCTACATTAAATACAACTAAAACTGCAACAGTTATAGTAAATACAACAAAACTACAACACCTACATTAAATGCAATGAAAACTACAACAGTTATAGTAAATACAACAAAACTACAACAACTTCATTAAATACAATGAAAACTACAACAGTTATAGGAAATACAACAAACTACAACTACATTAAATACAACGAAAACTACAACAATTACAGTAAATACAACTAAAACTATGACAGCTACATTTACTGTAATACTATACACCGTGACAGCTACATTTAATACAATAACACCACCACAGCTACATTAAATACAACCAAAACTACGACTGCTACAGGACATACAACTAAAACTACAACAGCCACAGGATCTACAACCAATACTACATTCATAGTACATCCAACAAAACAACTGCAGCTTTTTTACATCTAAGACTTCAAAAGCTACGGTGTATACAACAATGTAGAACTGTGCAGCACCTGATATTTGCTACTCAGACAACAAGGCCTCACTGTCATAAAAACTAAGTGCTGTTTGTTTTCCAAAGCATAGATACAGATGCTCGAATTATTAGAAGAGCTCAAATTGTCAGTATATTTTCAAATCTACCATAAGTACTTGCAATGTCGTGCAAGCAATCATCCAATGTGAGTGGGTGTATATATGTGTGTGAATTTTGAAATGGCCTAAATACCTTTTTCTGTAACCAAAGCACATAGCACAGCAGTGGGAGCACATACAGATGAATTTATAACGTAAATGCAGACAATTTAACCCCACCAAAGATATTGAAAATGTCATTATAGCAAAACAAAAACACTCCAGATCAATATTTTGCATAGATTTATTTAAAAAGATGTGTGAGGAGTATTGTCTATCAACATAGAAAGGACAGTGGACACAAAATGCCAAGAGATAAAATGATGAAAGAATCGATGAAGAAATCAAAGAAAACAGCATCGGTCTTGTGATGTGAAACATTGTCACATCAGCTTAACCTTTAGCCTATTTACTGTCATTGTTGTGTTCTTACTAAAAGACTGCCTTTGAAACGCTTGTATCCCCCATATACCACCCATAAGGTAACACACACAGCCATTACATACACACACGCTATTACTGTATATAATCTGTACCTATAATGTGTGTTACTAAACAAAACTTTCAAAAGGCTGTTCTAAAATACTTCTAAATACTGTGGACACGTATTCCAGTCTTCACTGGAAAATATATCACAGTACACAATATTCAGAATGAGCCTGAAAGAATACAGGGTTGGCTGGATCCCTGAGTTCCCAGTCAGACACTGATGCCTGGACTGACACATGTCGGAAAACCCTGGTACTTTTCCCCTCCACCTTCCTCCCCAGCTAGAAACGACTCGCGCTCAAATCTCAATTCTATCCCCATTTTGTCTGGAAAATGAAGGGCCAGGGTGTGCGTGTGTGCGTGTGTGTGTGTGTGTGTGTGTGTGTG
>JAPMUY010008043.1:42500-45000 GCA_026901105.3 Galaxias olidus
GCACATTCTGTTAACGAGTGTCAGGAAGGTTTATTTCCCCACCACTCCACTGAAGCAGCGGCCAATGAAAGGCCCCGCTTGAATTCCGTCTGAGTGGACGCACCTGTTACACGCTCTCGGCTGAAAGCAATTGACACTGTCGCAGGGATAACGAGGGCCGTGGTTCATACTGCCGTGCTAATGGCGTAATTGTAGCGCTGACATGGAGTGGCGGATGAAAGCCTGGTACTAGCTGGTACGGAGGTCGCCCGCAAGAGGCAGGCCAAGTAACCCCAAGGATATCAATCACTTTACCAGAAAGGAAGGAAGGAGGGAGGAAAGGGCATCAATGTCTGTCTGTCTGTCTGTCTGTGTGTCGGTCAGCGTTCAATCCGTGCAAAGGGTCGTTTTAGTGCAATCATAAAAGAGCAAAATGGCTGACTCGAACGATTAGAGTAAAAACCTCTTGTGATTCTCTCCCTGTACTTCTTTTTTTTTTTTTTTTACATTTTTCGTCATTTAGCAAACGGTTTTATCCAAAGCAACTTCCGATGAGATTGCAGAGGCCGTCCCCCTGGAGAAATGTGAGGTTAAGAGCCTTGCTTAAGGGCACACTAGCCAGTCCTGGCCACCATGCCACCACTATCCTTATCATTGTCTCACCCTTTCTCTTCCCATTGGCGCTGTATCGCATAGTAAATGTTACCGCTCGTCTCGCTCAAATGTCAAACTTTCAGTCCGACAAACACAACAGTTACGAACACAAATATGTCTTGCATCATTCAGACAAAACACAATGGACAGGCGTTTATGACATAGTGAAAGATTTTCTGCAAAATATGTGGGAATCTGTATTCCCATTGTAATAATCGTAACAGGCAAAGATGTGTAGTTTGTCTGGGTTTCCTCTGGGTACTCCGGTTTCCTCCCACCATCAAAAAACATGCCGCATCCTCCTACAAGTGCCCTGACCAGTCACTGCCTATTCAACTGGAGTCGGTCTGTGTGTCCTATGTGTGTGAGCAAGTCTGTTGTAATATGTTGGGTGAGCAAGTCTGGCGCAAATTGGCTGCCGTGGTATCACTCAGACTGTGTTGTGTTTGATAGCTGTCGGTCCAGTTCGTTCTGTCATAGTTCGTCCTGTGTTATTAATTGGCAACCAATTTGTGTAAAGCGCTTTGAGTATCTAGAAAAGCGCTAAAAACGAAATAAAATGAATTATTATTATTATTGGTTTCTCTTCTTTTTTCCCTCCCTGTCTCTTCCTCTCTTTCACTTTTCCAGCTCCACTCTCTCTCTCTCTCTCTCTCTCTCTCTCTCTCTCTCTCTCTCTCTCTCTCTCTCTCTCTCTCTCTCTCTCTCTCTCTCTCTCTCTCTCTCTCTCTCTCTCTCTCTCTCTCCCACACACACACACACACACACACACACACAACAGAGCACCTCTACATAATGCCAGACCTATACACAGCATGCCACAAAAGTGATCTACCTGTTATAATAAGGTGCAGCATCCTCCCACAGAAGGTTTGGCTATTTTTAGTCTTAGATTACAGTAATAAGAAGACAGAAGGGCTGGGCTGTTCTGGGCTGTGCTGTGCTGTGCTGTGCTGTGCTGTGCTGTGCTGGGCTGTGCTGTGCTGGGCTGTGCTGTGCTGGGCTGTACTCTGCTGTGCTGTACTCTGATGGACTGTGTTTTACTGTGCTGTGCTGTGCTGTGCTGTGCTGTGCTGTTCTCTGATGGACTGTGTTTTGCTGGGCTGTGCTATGCTGTGCTGTGCTGGGCTGTACTCTGATGGACTGTGTTGTGCTGTGCTGTGCTGTGCTGTTCCGTGCCATGCACACGTCGGAGGTCAGGTGAAGTCCTTGTTTCCAAAACAACAACACCATTGACGCACATACAGCCTTGCGTCACCAAAATGATCGTGGTGAAAACAATAGAAATAGAACAAAAAGACATGAACTTTCATAATGTTACATAAATCAGATATGAACAAAGGGGCATAAATACGTACATTTAGGAATATTTTCCTTGTATGTAGGTAAACTATATGTGTGTGTTTTTGTATATGTTTGTGTTACATTTTATTATTTAATGCGGAGAGCTGTACGTTTCGTCTACTTATTTTAGTGCTATGTGGCAAAGCGCCAGCCTGCCTGCCTGTCTGCTCCCTGGCTCTCCCTGGCTCTCTCCCTCCCTGCCATGGACCCAATTTGGTGGTTTCGTGCCTGGCTTGTGTTATTCACGTCTGAAAATGACAGTAATCCGTGTAATAGGAGTGAAATAGTCTGCGGAAATAGACTACTACTCCCAGAAATCCCGTTTAAATATCACCGTAGGACACACCGTTTGCATAAATTCACAGCATGCTGGTTTTGATTTGGGTAAAGGTAGAAAAAAAAAGAATACAGAGAACGGTAGACCGGTGCAAAAACATTGCGTCAAACATCCGCCATTCTCCAATTCATACACAACGTTGTCAGATTTGATCTGGGCTGATCCCCGCTCTCCCCAGCAGTCCTC